>BLKR01011916.1:0-25811 GCA_011170035.1 Teleogryllus occipitalis | reverse complement strand
AGAATTGGCGTGTTATAAGTTTTATCATCTGAGAAGAAACACCTACCTACGTTGGCTTAAGGTATAAGAAAAGTAACACATACTATAATTTTCTATTACATTGTCTTTGTCAGATTTCATTCACTGAAATGTGTTTTTTGAAACATTGAATATTATATCTGACTAATAAAATATTTAAACACTACTTTACAGCTTCCATTTGTTTAACATTAGCAAAACTAATTATTATATAACATATTTGTTGTTTTTCCTTTAATTATTAAGTTGTTCGCCATCTTGTGGCGCACTCTGGATAACGATAAACGAGCTGCTACTTCCGGAAACAAAATTAATCTGAGGTCCTCTTAACTAATTTCCCGAATCGGAATCACAATACATATGAAGTAAGAACGAAAATGATCATTATTTGCGAGTTCAGAATGGAACTGGTAAAGGACATCAGAACTTCAACAGCATTATTTAGGTAAATGTTGAAATAATTAGTACACCCAAATCCGACTATCTGTTTTGACTGATGGCAAAATACAACAACACACTCATTTAAGAGGACAAAGTCTATCCCATGTTTTTGGTTTCCCTACGCATTGCTACCTACACCCCAGAGACGAATTCTCAAATTCACCACGTATACCGCCGGTATACCTAGTAATTCGAAGTGTTTAATAAATATTTCTTAAGCTTGGTAATCCGATAAAAAGTTATCGAGATACAGAAACTAATAGTTTGTGTAATTGTCGTATAGAACAATTATTAAGGATGGAATTTCATAGTATTGGGATTCCAGAAAAAAATTCAAATAAATGACAACGGTAGAGGTAGCTTCCATAAAGATTGAGAACTCAGAGAAATTAGGAGTTTACCTTAATAAACTCACATTGTTCTTGTCCTTTCACTGTGTGTAAAGATAATACATTAGTAGAAGCTAACAAAGTAGTTAACGCTGTCAGAACGTACGGAATTTATTCAGAATTTCTTGCACATTCGGGAGCTGCAATGGAATAGAATGGCTGGTCAGACTTATATCGGCATCTTCAGAAACGGTACATTACCCAATCTTTTTAACCCTAGGAAGTGTGGTCTCGGGAAACTATATTAATGCATATACAGAGCTTTCAGGCCCTGTGCAAAACGCTCTCGAAAAATTCACATAAAAACCTATTTTTATTCTTAATAATTTCAATAAACGTCAACTCCTAATGTTAATCAAATTTTTATTTATTTAAAAACTATTAATCTTCTACCAGCTTAGGCAATATTGTCCGTTGCACATAATAATTTCCATCTCTTTGGTGGTCAACCAACATCTCTTCTTCGTTTTGGGAAATAATTAATTATATATTGCTCTTGATCATTTATTCTGTTTACATTCAAGAGCCATTTTCACTACATGTTGTAACTTTTTTCATTGATGGCTTAGATATTACATTCTCTTACACTAGAAACGAGAAGAACAAGGGTGAGTCTGTGCGCACTTGACAAATCATACGAAGGTCGACCAGCTTGAAAGGAAATTCATGTTAGGCTAGAAAAATCATTACTTCGGCCTAAGCAATCACACTCACAAAATTTGAACAAGGAAACAAAATTCAGATCTTGGGAAATTTTCATTTTGTAACAGAGCAATTAGAGATTGGAACAGTTTACCCGCAGCAACTTTCAAAGACTTTCCTCTAAGTCTCCGAAGTTTTAGGAATAAGTTGGAACAAGCTGGAAGTAATAGATGTTAAATGAATAACCAATTGCTATGAAGTGCGGTGAAGTGCTGTGAAGTGATGGTCGGTGTAATTCAAACAAAGCAGTGTAGTGTAGTGTAGATTACAGGAGGGCAAGCTCTCAGAAATGTAGCTGTACAGAGTAAAATGCGAAATGAAAATGTGAGGGTCCGGGAGGCCCTGCATATGTATCCTAGGGTTAAAAATGCGACAGTCATAAATAGCTTAACTTAAACCAGGTAAACCAAATGATTTGCCAACATGTAGCATCCATTCTCACCTATAATCCATTTATCCGCAGTCAGCTACCTCTAAAGTTATTGAACGGTTGATTTTGAACAGAATATAGTCAGAGGTTGACTCGCGAACAAGCCAGTTTTCGTAACTATCGCAGTTGTATCGACCACAAAAGACAAACTATGAATCTTTGAGTCCTTAAAGTAATCAATACTGTTTCTTCTTTGGAGACAATTGGCCTGATAAGCGTCAAGCTCAGCAAACGATTCTTTAAATTTCTCAGACCTTAGTTCATACTCCCTTGCCTTTTAATTTTTATACATTTTTTATACAATTTTTATACAAGCCAACCACACGCCATTTTATACAACATACAATTTTTATACAAGCCAACCACACGCTTTACTAAGTTTATATTCCATGTAGGCGCCTGACCCTGGCACTTCAATATCTAGTATTTCAGGCCTTAGAGCAGACCATCACTGATAATCTTATAAAAATTGAAATATAATGTCAAATATGGCGTCTCTTCAAATTAACAGAAGTAACCTGCTTCCCCGTTTACGATGTATAAGCCAAAAGTAAAGTTGTCATGTTCTTGTTCATAGAAACTTATTGAACTTACTAAATTTAACCCAAAATATCTGCAACTAATACTGGGCGGAACATTAACATTTAAATCGCCTATTATTACGAGAGTTGCTATTTTGAAATTTAAGATCAACGTCTTCCAAGATCTAACGGAGACTGAGAGTAAAGCCTTTGTTCCCTCCGTATATTCTTACTGTAATTTGTTTATCCTCCCATCGAATACTAGTCTCTAGTTTTGATAAATAGCTTCGATACTAACAAGTACAATGTACAAATGTTAAAAATGTTAAAAATTCCCGGAATCTTACAACAAGCTCTCTCTATCCTTCACCATTGGAATGGTTTCCAATTCTCAGCGATATTGCTTCACCTAATACCACCACTAACAGACTTTCTGGAGAGCATATAACACAATTTTGCCCACTTCATGGCTACAACATGGAATCAATCTATATAACCCAGCTCCAAGAAGACTGTACGCGAGAGAAACTCCCAGTGGCTAGTGACCACAAAAGAGCTGAATTTGTCCCACAAGAAGATTGGAAACAGAGTTGGCTTCATGCGGTTTCTTAGAGCCCCCTTTTCCAATACCATGACAGGGACCAGAAAGTAGGGGAATTATTTCGAGAGGGGGCTACATTCAAGTTCAACATGAATCTGGTTATGCCTGGTTAAATCTGGTTGAGTAGAGTACCTCCGCAAACAATGGGCTACCTACTGTCATCATGTCCTGTTGTATCCTTTGAAGGAACATTTGAAGATAACTTGAACTTGAATGTCGATGCAATAAACTGGCTGTGCATTTAAATTTATAGTGTGCATTGATATTGTGTTTGTGTTTCTGCATCTATATTTTTGTGTTACTAATGACGAAACCTATATCTGTGAACATACCGTGATTGTAATAAAATATATTTCCAATTCGGACTCCAAACAATAAAGTTCAGAAAGCGATTATTGCAGAACTTTATAATTGTAGCTTATATAGTAATATATCTGATAATTTTTAAAGCGGGTAATAAAAGAATTTACAATTGCTTTATGTTTTTTATCATTAAATAAATGGGATGATGTCTTTACCGGCATTCTTCTTTCTCATCAAAATAGCTGCTTTTGATTTGGGCGTCTCTGCAGATCTTCCGTGTGGAGGAAGTCACTCGACTAGCCGTTAATTCGATTTATTTTGATGTTGAAAGTGCTACTATAGGTTTACGCAAAAACTATATATAATTTGATAATTTAAAATCTAAAATCAAAAGCTATTCGATAGAATTGATTTCAGAAGTTGAAACAGGAAGAGGAGAAGAAAATAAAAGTAAACTTTTGATTATTTCCAACCACGTATCATTTAAGACTCCGTCTACAGCGCGAACGTCGGATTGAAAAATTTTGCATTGTCGTGGAAAAGAATGTATATTAGTATTCCTACGCGCTAGGACACGCATACAAAAAAGAGTGGAGACATGATTCGTCCGATTCCGTACACACATTAACACTATCTTCAATATTTATTACATTATTCATGTTTTTAACAATTTGAAAATGGTGAGTAAATCGTCGAAAAAACGTAGACTCATTATGTATTGCAATGATCACATAAAAAATTACTATTTCCTTAAGATAAATTCTTGTTCATGATACTCTTCATGTACTCAAATCGCATATACTTTTCATTCGACTATAGCTAAAAGTATATTTTGAAAGATTTTATGGAAGACGTCAGCATATCCTTTGATTGATCTTTGATTTTATATTTTTTCTCCATACGTGATTGCGGTCTGACATTTAGAATTACCGAACGGAAGCTCCATCCCCTATTTCACCTTTATAACGATCTTAATGATTCGGCTGGTAAGTTATAGAGGCGCCGAGAGCTTGATTGGCGGACTGCTCCAGGCATCTATAGGCCTTAAATGGTTTAGTGTTCCCTCTAATTCCGTACCTCAGAATCAACCCCCAGTCAGACGAGATCCCCCGTCATCTCGATAAGAACATCCCCTCCCTTCGCCCGCAACAACGTTCAGAGATTGTCGCGACGTTCCCAACTCTCCGCCGCCGCCGCCGCCGCCATCACCGACATCGCCACCGCCGCCAGCGCCTCTACCGCCGCCGCCGCCACTGCCGCCGCCACCGCCGCCGCCACCGCCGCCGACATAGCCGACACCGCCGCCGCCACGGCCCCGCTACACAGGAAGCGTTGCGGGACCATCACGAGCGCGGCGGAAACCTCGCGGGGGCGGCGCAGGGCCCGGCGGGGGCGGCCGCAGGTGGTCCATCCGCGCCGCACCGCCGCGGGCGGCGGGATGAAAGACATTCCGGCTCGCGGCCGCCACTAACGACCTATCGATTACGGCGGCGGAGGCGCGGCGGTGACAGCCGGCGCCCTCCTCTCCTCCCCCTCCCGCAGCCTCCCCGCGCCCTGTCATCCACGAGGACCCCGCTCTCCCGCGCGCCTCCGCCGCGGTTGACACTCCACGGCCCCGGGGCGTTCGTTAGCGCGGCGCGCGCCTCTCGCCACGCCCCTCCCCCTCCCCCCTGACGTCACGCACGCGTGAGTCACACGGGGGCCGCGCCGCTCGGGAAAAGAAGCAGCAGGAGGTAGAGGAGGAGTGGGAGGGGGAGGGTACACCCGCGCCGCAGGGACCGGGGGAGAGAATCTCGCGAGGCCGGTCGTAAATTCGCGGCGCTTAACGCAGCCGTAAACCGCTATCGGAGCCAGCGGCGGCGGAGGGTCGGGAGAGACGTTAACGCGCGGAGCAGGCAGGAGGCAGGCGGCCGCCTCGCTTATCGCCGGCCGCGGTCGGCCCGCGGCGCAGGTGCTACGCGCGCCCCGCGCGGCGGCGGAGGCGGAGGCGCGGGTTCGCTGGCCCGCCGCGGGCGGCGCGGGGCGGGGCGGGGTGAGGCGGAGCGGGCCGACCCGCGCGCTCCGTGAAGAAGAAGAAGAAGAGGCCGGCGATGAGGAGCCGGCTAAGGAGAGGAGGAGAAGAGGAGCAGGCAGCGGACATCTCGGCTCCGATCTGCGGCCTTCGCAGCCAGCGTCGTTACCCCTCCTCCCCACCCCGCTGCGGCTTTGAAGTCGCCGCCCGCCTCGTACTGTTTCCTCCTGCCGAGCCACTATTATGTAAACAGCGGGCCCTTTGAAGTGGCGGCGGCACGGGGGGTGGGGACGGGCGAGCGGCCGAGGAGAAGGCGGCGGTGGAGGAGGGGGGGCTGGGTCGGCTGAGTGGGGGAGAGGGGTGCCCGCGCCCGCCACCAGGGCGCAGCAGCGGCGGCGGCGGCGGCGGCGGCCGCGGCGCCAGGAGCGGCGCGCCCCCGCCCCGCCGCCGCCACCTGCCGCCGCTGGACCCGCGGCGTGGAGAGCAGGCGGCGCGCGCGGGCGCGGGCGCGGGCGAGGGCGAGGGCGCGGGCGAGAGCAGCCAGTGCGGAGGCAGGTGCGGCCGAGGATGGCGGTGGCGGCGGCGCGCACACAGGTGAGCCAGCCCCCGCGGCTTCCGGGGACGCGCGACGCCCGTGTGGCTGGGTGCGCGCGCGTGGGCGGAGGCAGGTGCCGGCAGAGGTCGCTGACGCCGCCCTTCGCGCGACGCGCCCGCGGCGGAGCGCGCTGCTTTTGTTTCGCTTTCGCGGAATCTCCACGTGTAGTTTAGGTTTAAACATAACTATACTTGGGTTTTCGTAACGTGGCCGATGACATTAGGTCATTTTTACACCTCCCGCCTTATAAAATGAATCTTTTTAATTAATTCGCGAACGTCCTTCTCAACGGGGCTTATGGCCTCAAACACGTGCTTATCACTTTTATAAAGATTAATTTTATAAGGCAGGAGGTGTAAAAATGACCTAATGTCATCGGCCATGTTACGAAAACCCAAGTATATCTTTGTATTCTCTATTGTGCGCGCACGCTAGTTTTCAGATTTAAATGTCCTAACAGTGTTCATTAGTTTTTTTTTAAGCTACTCGCACATCACCTGAAACTATTTTCGGGTTTAAATATGGCGTCATTTGTTATGCCAGTAATTTATTGTCATGTTTTATCAATGACAACTTTTGGTACTTGTGTGTTTATTATTGTTGATGGGCGTAAATGACAGGCTGCAAAACAAACCGGCGTTCACATTGAGGTTACAAATGGCAATTTCTTATTTTTATGCATTTTTGTCTTATATGACAATCGTTTTACTTTTAAATTGCTTTTAATAATGTAGAAGGTTATGATCCAAAACATCATAAAAGCAACGTATTATTGGTTTTATATTGCATTCCAAATTCATTCGTTCAATAATTTAAAACATATACGCTTACATTCGCTTGTAATTGCGTTCAGTTACATACACTCCTCCTTGACAAAAATTGCGTGCGTTTGAAGTTTTTTTCACCTACTATGTGAAGGTGTTCTCTAACGATGTTGTCACAAACATTGGTCTTATCACTGTCTGCGATTCTGAAGACATGGTTGCCAGCATTAATGCTGTCAGTTGTTTTGTTTGTTGACTTTTTCTTGTTTTACTTTTCGTGTTTTTACAAGTATGCTCAATTCAACTTTTTACACAACAAACAAGTTTTAAATTAATAATAAATGGTCATCTGAGGACGCTTGTTATCGCATTCAGAAACAAAAAATTGTACCTCAAGAAAAACATGTAAAATCTGTGTGTGACTAAAATAAACTCTGTTACCGTTCATGACTTTGGAAATCCTCGGAACCCATCTGTCAAAGTATTCTGTGTGGCATAAATGTGTTGTCCGTTTTAGTTGAGATTGATTGTTTTGGTTCAAGTAGCAATCTCTTTCTTGCGCAGATTACATTTTATATTGTGAATGCTTTTGGGAAAATATCAGTTAGAAAGCTTTTTTTCATCAAGAAAAAAGTTTTTCAAACTAGTTACATCGTTTTTCTCTAATGTTAAATTAATCAGCATCATTAAACATCTAAAATATTGTTACGTACGTGAGTGAGTGCGAGGAAATAAGCGAGAAAAATATTCATAATAATTTGATAAAAAAATCTAGGGTTTTGAGGTTGTATTCTGTAATATTGAAGTGGCAGTTACAGGGAATGAAATCGACTCCCAACTATTAGGTTTGCAATGTCAATACAGTTATACTTACAAATTTTCCAAAGAATTTCCAGTTTGAAAGAGGTACCATCAGAAATGTAGTCATCGAGCTTGCAATAAAGAGAGAACTAGTATGTAACATGAAAACAATAAACATTTCGACATAATTTGCCTTCATTTTCGCGCTTGTTTAATGAATATAAATATTAATATCTCCGAAATATAGCTTTTGAGTTCACAATTACTATAAAATTGACGAACGTTCAAGTGACAGCACTCCGTGTGATGTATAAGGATGCGCACTGATTCTCTCATTGAACTTCTTTATTCCTCATAAATTGCTTTGGTTTTGGATTCAATAATGTTCACATGGCAGGAATTCATTCAGACTCCCGTATGAAACAGTTGCATTTATGAAAGAAAAATTTAACTTTGTCAACAAAAATATATAGGCAATGTTTTGTAAACAAGTAGGGGAAAAGATACAAAGAATGAAAAAGGAATTCATTAAATAAGTGCTACAACCATAGCATTGTATAAAAATATTAGGAAATAAAGACAAAATTTCAAAACGTGCTCTTTGAAAAACGAATACTGAATTTATAAAAAGTTGAACGTGATAGGTAACTAAATATATTGTTTACATTTTAAAACGGTTATCAGTTATTTTCACACTTTCAGAATTTTTTCATATTAGTCATAATTAATAACTGCGTAAATTTATGAACAACTCGTACAGGGGCACGTGACATTCTCAATTATAAAAACGTGCTGCAAAATCTCTTGTAAGTAATAATCCCAAGATGCAGAACTTCAATGAAAATGTTTAAATGAGTAATTTCCCTTATGTAAAGTTATATTTAAGTTATAATCGATTGACGACAACAACAGAAAAGGAAAAAGTTGAAATATTTTTAGATTATTCATTCAAAAAAAATATGAATTATAGGGCAAATTTTTTAAATTTTTCATATAATCTTCTAGGAATAAATTATAATACCATCAATATCTCCAAAATTGTCACCTACAGAAGTTCTTGAAGAGCCTGTGTACTAGGATCTGTAACGTCAGCTTCATATTCTCTGCAATTCGTTCATGCCCGTTCAGGAGGTAGTACATGGCCAATCAGTATCTATCCACATCTTATCGCCAACGACTCTAGATAAGAAGTTTTCGGGTGTCCTCTTATTTTTTACCCAATAGTTTGCACTTACAACTCTTTTGAAGAAATATTCAATTTACTCTTCTTGTCTTTCCAAAACCTCAACTCTGTTGGTTTTAGTCCTCCATTTTCTCGTTTTTTGATCGTTTGCATTGTTTGCCCGTTCCCAAATTTGCGTTTAGGACAAGGTTTTATTCTTCTATAATATTCAGAAAATTATATTTCAAGTCTGTCACTAGAAGACCGAAAAATTGAGAAAATGCGAAAAGATGACTTATAGGCGCCATCAGGTGTCAGCTTGGAAGAAGGTTGGCGAAATCGAAAAGTTAGCCCAGACTAAAGAGATTAGAAAACTATCTAGTTTGAGACAGTCTGTCCCATTCTGTAGCACCATTAGTTTACTTTGTTATCCCTACTTACAATTCAACGATACCCTTTTCCCAAATTCACAGACATGCATTTACAGAAATTCAATAAAACTTTCGACAAAGCTTGAGTACTGACATGTCTCACAACTTAGTGTCCCTACGTTCAAAAAGTGAAAACCACGTTTGGGTCCCCAGCTATTTCTCCTTGAGAAATGGTTAATAAATCAAAAACTATTAGTAAACCGATTGGATATAAAAATATCAGGCCGCGATGGTTGCCCAATCAACATCTTATTTCATAAAGTACGAGTATTATCGATGTGCTAAGTTACTTGATTATTAACTTACTAACTGCAGAAATATTTCTATGTCACTATTGAATGGTTAAGAATGGTGTGACACAAAGCAATAAACCAACATCTCAGCAGTGCATTGGATCTCACAAAACATTTCTTTAATGTACAGAATACTAGTGTCCGGCTTATATTATGTGAGAGGAATGGACTGCAAATCCAGGCTATTGAAGGATGAGGGGTATATTATTCATTGCAACACATAATTGCTACCGTATTGGTATGATTGTCAGACGAAGAAACAACAAACTTAATGGAAACCTTTTATTAATTCAATTATTCTTTATTTATTTTATTATTTTACAATGAAATTTATTCGGCTTCTCTTGTTATTGTAAGGCACAAATAATTAGTGGCCCGGAAAATCTAGACTTTTCCTCCTCTTATCACATAAGAACCCAGTGTTCCAAAAACGTAACATTCAATTTCAAGTTTTTTTTCTTATCTCAAATAATCTTTTACGAATGTTATCTCTTCAATAGCCGGTGATATCCTATATGAAACATTTAAGCAGGCTTATTGGCAGATGTCGATTTATCCGAAATCGCTAAAGTATTGTAGTACGCTCCTGGCCAGGGTGTATACATGACATGGGACGGTTTGAATCTTCTTCTAAAACCGTGCTTAGCTCCTGTATGTCTATGATTAAGTGGGAGGGTGAGGTCGGATTAAACAGTGATTGGTCCACACAGACGTTGACGGGGCTTATGCAACCTAGATCTAACGGTTTTGCTACTTCTTCTATAAAAAAAAAAGCTCATATAACCAGCATGTGGAGCTTTGGAGGTCACAAAATTACGTCTGGTTGAAATGGGTTAATTTACTTACTCAGATTTTAAAAAATTTAAGACATTATTTAGAGACCTACGATACTGAATGAAGTTATGAATTTAATACTGAATGAAGTTAAGAATACATCCAAGTCACAAAAATTAATATGGTTTAAAAATGGCTTAAAAAATTAGAATAATCTTAAACTTTCGAGCATAAAGGATGCATGCCGAAACTGAGGTGTGTGAGATGTACATTTACACCCAATTTACATTAATTTTTCGTAATTTAACCAATATTATCTATCAATGGCCCTTTCTGCAAGGTTTGAACGCAACAACAGTAATTTGTGGTTTCGCACATCTGCCTCCAAAGATCTAACTCTAAAGATCTAACGCGAACATCATTTTGATGCATTGTGAAAATCAAAGTAATAGTAGTACTCTGAGAAGTACTCTGAGAACACCCAGAGTCTAGAGAATGTCATTGCTTAATTTGTACGTTTTATGGGATCTACATAATGTCATTCAATTGAGGGATAAATTGCATTTATAAAAACTCTCTGACTTTAATAATGAATGTGTAAGTGACATTCGAAAATAAATGTGTACTAGATGAAACTCTGCGATCACATCAAACTAAAGGAAAAGCTGTAGATAAGTTTCGCATATTCACTACACGGAAAATTAAAACCCCCCAAAAATAGTGTTACATGTCGTTATCGGTTAATTCTCGAAGACCAATTAAAATGAGGAATGTTTCCAAATTCTGAAAAAAAAAAATCACTATTCATTGTAGACACAGTGCTGAACAAGTTTCTGAAAATGTAATTGAAATTTTATATATTTTCTTAACTATGTCAAAGGACGATATAGGGAACTGCGGCAAAGAAATCCTGTTATCAGCCTTAACTTAAAAATGCATCACATACACCACATATACATCACCTACAATTATAATAACTTTTTTATGAAAGAATACATGTGTCAGACGTTTCCTAGACATTTCATTTATATACACTCATTCATCTTTGCATTAAAAACATTGCGAAATTATGAACATTCGCTATTTTTGCTTCGCCAACTATAATCTCACACTTACATGTTTGCTCGAAGATGAAATGTCGACTGCTTTCAATAGATCAATTATAACTCACACTATGAAATAATGAACAAAAGACGGCAGGTAAGCGCTCATTGCATTGATTTAAAGATATTAAATTTTAGTATTTATAAAATCAGTTAATAAGAGTAATGGAATATACATCTAGGACCCACTACCTTTCGTTTAAATCAAATATGAAATTTAGTTGAGCCCAAAGATCAAACCCTAAACGAAAACACTTAATATTTTAAATAAAAATATGCACTTTCATAATAGCAGAGGTCATGAAAATATATATTTATAAATGCAACTTATTCTGTGTGGGAAAAATTGAAAATGTTCAGCCATTTTCCATAAGATTTTGAAACTGTAATAGGAGCTTTATGTAAAGTTGCCCCAAAATAAAATAAATGATCTCCGGCACGACACAACAATATCTTACTCCTCACGTATTTATCAAGCTCAAGCTCAAAAGCTTCTAATCTGACAGAATAATGCTTGATAAGCACTTTTATTCATTCACCAAGAAAGAGAAAGAGAGAGACAGTAAGTCAGTCAGACAAACAGACAGTCAGACAAACAGACAGTCAGACAAACAGACAAACAGTCAGACAAACAGACAAACAGTCAGACAAACAGACAAACAGTCAGACAAACAGACAAACAGTCAGACAAACAGACAAACAGTCAGACAAACAGACAAACAGTCAGACAAACAGTCAGACAAACAGTCAGACAAACAGACAAACAGTCAGACAAACAGTCAGACAAAAGTCAGACAAACAGTCAGACACAGACAGACAAACAGACGGTCAGACAAACAGACGGTCAGACAAACAGACGGTCAGACAAACAGACGGTCAGACAAACAGACGGTCAGACAAACAGACGGTCAGACAAACAGACGGTCAGACAAACAGACGGTCAGACAAACAGACGGTCAGACAAACAGATAGTCAGACAAACAGACAGTCAGACAAACAGACAGTCAGACAGACAGTCAGACAAACAGACACAGAGACAGTCAGACAAACAAAGTCAGAGAGACAGACAGTCAGAACGACAGATTCAGAGACGAGACAGACATCCCAATCTTCTGGTATAAACTTGCGTATGCGTGGTTGTGACCGCCTGCGCCAATCTTAATCGCCTTTGGAATAGCACTAAGCGATATTAATCCTGACGTGTGAGAAAAGTTACTGTCCAAATAACTTTAAACACGAATTTTACGACAGAAAATTCGAGATCATATGGTTCCAATATGTTGCAGAAGCGTTCTGACCTCAATATATATTCTCGTTCTTTTTAACTTTTGATCGGGAGAGGTAGCTCAGAGCAGCAGCAGTGTCTCTGACCGGGAGGTCCTAGGTTCGAGATCCGAAAATGACAGGAATTTTCGACACTAGATAAGTCGAGTTTTGTCGCAGTCTAGACGTGAATTATAGAGACCGGCAGCTCTGATAGGTAGTTTTCTGTGGTTTCTCCGATCAACACCAGGCGAATGTCGGAGAGAACTCTAACAACGCGCCTTCCTCTTCTTTGTCCCTCTTCTTTCCCTTCCCCTTCTGTCTCCCTCTTCTTTCCTTCCTCTTCCTTGTCCTATCCTCATCTCTTACTTACACATACTTACACTAACATGCATTACACTATCACACATACTGGGAGACCGGTTGGGACCTCAGAGCTTGTCCCGGCTGGATCGGTGCCCTGCTGGTGGGAGATATCTTATTGGGGAAAATGTCCGCAAGTCGAAGTAAGTCGACATCGAATCTCGCCATCCCGTGGGAGAGTATCACCGCTACCTCCCGAGAAAAACATGCTCTACACGTACGGGAACAATGATCTTACCAGTTGATGCGCCCGGAAGCACTAATCAATAAATCAATTTTACTTTTCCTCACTACACTTTAGTATAGTGAAGGAGTGACATCATTCCCTTAATCCACATTGGGATATTTAGAGTCAGATATTTAAACTGTTTAAATATATAAAATTAAGTTAACATTTCAATTAAAACTTCTTTTCATCGAAAAGGTTTATTATGAAACGATGATGTAATGATGGGTTTTAATATACGAAAGTGATAGTACAATACAAAAGAGGAACACGAGAGTATCGTAAACTTCATGCGAGAGTATTATACCCATTACACCGAGTTTCAGTACATTTTCTACCGCTGATGATAGCAATTGTAAGTTAAACTTTGAACAGAAACGTGGCAGTTGACATTCACTATTAAAGAAATGTCAAAGTTTGGTATTTGTTCTTATTTTTATCGACTTACTGTGACAGTCCCCATTGGGAGCTTCAATATTCTGATTTTCTTCAGACCTTGGAAACGAGGAGGGACATGAGCTGTTTACCGTTAACCACTAAGGGTTGCCTCGGCAGAGTAAAATACACAAGTCAACAAAACGTTTAATAGAACTATGATCAATGTTTCATTTCTTCTCAACAGTAAACAACTGTTATTGCCCACACACTTGTATTGTAATGAAGCCGTATCATAATGATTATCATTATGCAATGAGTTGCAGACATCTAATAAGACAATAACACAATGCGGGTAGAATAAATGATAAAATTATTTACAACACGAAATATTTTGATTCCATACTAATGTAGACTTAAATACGCCTTTTAAACTCATTTTGCAAATATTTTCACTCGAGTTCTGTTCGGTAGAAAACTAAAAGTGAACGGAGAAGATACGAATTGTACTTTGTCTCTTTTACTGCATAAGAAGAGGACGTATTGTAATTCTGGAATGTAAGCGTAATGGTGAAATTTCCACACAAAAAAAAACTCTTATTACCGGGTCCTATTAACGAAAAAGTGGATAAATATTCTTCCTGTACATAGTGCATTGTTTCTGTAACACGTTGTAAAGTCAGAATCCGCGTTTTGTAGGTCCTTCATACCGAAAAATCGATAGAGGGCAAAACGTCTGTCTGTCTTCAAATCCTAGAGTTTTGATAGTGCAAGAGCCCAAAATTTTTTCGGCGTCTTCCTACAACAAACAATCTAGAAGATAGAGACTTTTTGCCTAATGAAATTTGATTTTCAAAGACCAATCTTGAATTAACGCCAAGTACAACTTCCTGAAAGTGAGAAGTTTTCTCGTAATGTTGCTTTCCCCGAAATTTTGTAACATTCCAAAAATCAGGAATTTGAATGAACATGAGACCTGCGCCATTGATTTAAGTATCTTATACACTATCCGAGGTCCAAGTTAAATACAAAAATTAGGAAATATTTTTTAGAAACATTTTAAATGTAATTAAGGCTTCTGTTAAGTACCCTCCAAAATTAAAATATCCGCGCATTTCAAACTCGCAGAAACTCTAGTTTCTTTAAATCGATCGGGGATTATCAATTTTGAAGAAAACCGTCTAAATGGTGTAGGCACTAGCGTTGACCACAGCTGGACACTAAGACGGACGGACACTAAGACGGACGGACAGTAAGACGGACCAACAGTAAGACGCTCGGACAGTAAGACGCTCGGACAGTAAAACGCGTGATAAAGTAAAAAATAGACGAAAATGCACATGGTATCTCATTACTTCAATTACAATTTTTACAATTTTGTACATTTTTAAATTCATACGAGAAATGTAAGGTAAAATATTGGCCTCCACGGTTTGGGGAGCAAAACCAACTTAATATTTAGTTATTATGATTTGAAATTTCTACACCAAATACACTGACAACACTAGGAAGCTCATAAGCTACTATTCGTGTGTACAGATACATTATAATCATGAACGCTTTTACATTTTACGAAGCAAAGATGGCCTCTTCCTCAATCTGCTAGTCACCACCAGATTCCTCAACCAGCGGCACTAACAGGAAATGTCGTTTGACACGGAGTAAGGCGCGAAGAGCGGATATGCCTTTCCGCCACCAATGATCTTGGAAATCCCCAATGCCAGCTGAGGCGCGCAGTTCTTGTAGCTGGGCGACGCTCTGGCCTGGGCTAGCCGACTGTCATCGCAGATCCCCCTTGCGGAAATAACTACCAATGAAATGTTACAATTTGCAATAACCACGTTCTTTTCTAGCTGAAGGTGTTTAGTGTCTACAGTTATTTCCAAATGGATATTGTAAAAACAATTGAAGGGATTGGGTCAGTAACAAGTGGCTGATCTGTGTTTTCCATTTCTTAGCGCAGGCAGAATACCCAGGTGCTTGGTCCGTCGGGACAGTAATGCCCTTATGGACACTGATGTGGCCATCTGTGTTTCTTTAATTGAATGGGGCAAGAACAAAGTAAGCCACACCAGCCACAGAATGCCTCCCGCTTTTCACAAATGTTCATATATTGATTTTCAAATAAGTGTGTCTCAAACTGTTACTGTCCCAACCCCTTCATAAATACGAACAAGGGTACACTGTATATGATCAATAGGGGGCAGTTTTTGATGACTTAAACCATCGCCATCAATTCCAAACCCCATCGCCAAATGATCAAAAAAATATCTTAAATGCTTTAAAAATGCCCTGAAACCAAAGAAAAATGACGTAAAAAATCTAATAAAAACCAGTTCGGAAGAACAACTCAAGCTGTTGGATACGTTACTGATGTAATCAAGGCTTCATCCATTCGTTCGAATGATCTCAGCTCACAAATTTTTGGTTTGGAATGTTCTTTACCAGGAAATCTCTGTCTTTAGTTATGCCGAAATCGGCCGAACCAGCAATGGCGCTGATACACGTCACAAGCATTATATACTCACAACAGCTGTCAAAACAATTTCTGAGCGAACAAATGGAATAGGCTACTGAGTAATTCTCTGAAGAACATTTATTGCATCGTGAAAAAAATATTTGAAGTAAGTACTATTAAAAATGACATTAAAATCGACGAAATCTACAAAAAGTGCACAAAAAACTATGGGAAAAGGTAAATAATGACTTCTTAGTCGAAATCGAAAAAAATGCAAAATAGTGACCAATAAAAATGAGTTATTTCCTTATCTCATAACATAAAACGAACTTCTATACTAAACGGCATTGGTCTAAAGTGAAAAGACAAAAATGACATTTCATTAAAATCCGCTCACTAATTAGCAATATAATTGGCATTTCTCCCAAAATCGATAAATCAACATACACCAATAGAGGGATTTGCTGCCTGTCGCAGGTGTGACTGATCTTGTTGATGTCACAAGCCCTTCAATTAAAGAAACCCACGAAGTCCATCTCAATAGCAGTACTGGCATGACCGACCCCACGGACACAATCAGCAAAACGTGAAAATAAAATAATTTTATAGCTGAGAACATGAAATGTGAGAAACAAAAAATGCTAAAGAAATCGTAGAGAGACAAAGCACTCCATGAACAATATCTAAAACGAATGGAAACTGTGCAGATCAATATGCGGCAAGGTAATAAAGGTCAATAATTTATGCGGCATAGAAAAGGAAGAATGAAGCCAGAATCAGCAGCAGTTGTAATAGCTACCCAAGATCAGATGTTGAGAACACGACATTATGATGAAGCGGCCACCAAATTTTCCGAGATGATAAATGCAGCATTTGTAAGGAACAAGTAGAAACAATTTATCACATCAAATGCTCAAAATGGTACACTCATCACAATCGGCGATGCATGTAGGACTGTGTACAATATTGAATGACCAACAAATTAAAACTGATCTCGCTGATAATAATAATGATGATAATATTTATAACAATTATTATTATTATTATATTTGTAATAATAATAATAATAATAATAATAATAATCGTAATAATAATACAATAACAATTAAATGTGGCGTCGCTGACGCTGTAGACTATTTTAAAAGTTTTCACTCGTACTTCCTCGTATACCTACCAACGTATATACGGAGCATACTACGTATATACGTAGTGTAGAGATAGTTATGTGTTGCTGCGGAAAATCGATTACGAGGTGTCAACGGAATACCGATAGTAACGGAGGTCCCCTGATACCGAAAAACTGGTTCTTTTCAAAACGTCCGTCGGTCCGTCCGTCCAGTGTCGGTGAACAACACTAGCACCTGAACCATTTATATGATCTTTTCCAACCTGAATAAATCTCTGTCGATCTGGCCTCCGTCAAAGCTCTGCGATTTTGAAACACATTCATTAATTTTTGGGGATACGTTACATGAAGCACCAGAGACATATTCAAAATTTTCTCAAAAACGACTCCAATTTTTTTCTTTATTTTTTTTGTAAGAAAAAAGGAAAATACACTTATAAAGGTTGCATAGGTCCGTTTTCACTGTTAACTCTGAATTTTCGAAAATTCCAAAAGTTTGAATTTTTCTGGGCGTCTTCCTACAACTATATAATTGAAGATAGAGATTTTTCCTTCAATTGAAATTTATTGTCCATAAATATTTCTTGCATTAAGATCATGTAGATCTTTTTTAAAAATTTTAGGAGTTTTCGGGCAATAGTGCGTGTAATATTTGCAATTTTAAAAATTAACAAAAACAAGATTGTTTCAAAAACTGCTCAATTTTTTTTCTTTCAATTTTTCGTAAGGGTAATGCCAAATGTACCCTATACGATGACATAAACGCCATATTGATCAAATCTGTAGTTTTTCAAAAATTACGAAAATGTAACTTTTTTGATTTGCTCTCACGTCGTTAATTTTCATTACGGACAATTTGTTCACATTATTGTATAAATGAGTACATGTGCTTTAAATAATGTCATATAAAGTTTTTCAAATATAAAGTTTTCTGTTAAAATTAGTCCAAAATGTCCCATGTTCAGATACGCTCAAACGCCATTTTCTCAAAAATGGCTTGAAATTATTCTTCAAACTTTTCCGATGCTGATTTCACTGTTTAATATTACGTAAAGTTCATTTTGCTGTTCAGTCGCTGTCTGGAGGAGAATTCTAGCGGCCAGCTGCTCTGATCGGTAGTTTTCCGTAGTTTCTCCGATCAATACCAGGCGAATGCCGGAGCAGTACCCTACCTAACGGACCACGGACCGCACGCAATCTGTCCTTCCTCTTCCTTGTCCTATTCTCTTCCCTTACACATACATACACTTACACTAACATGCACTACACTACCACATATTCCGGGAGACCGGTCGGGAGCTTAGAGCTCGTCCCGACTGGGGCGGTGCCCCGCTGGTGGGAGAGTCCTGGTTAGGGGAAACCCCACTAGCCGACGATAGATCGGCGCCGGATCTCGCCACCAGCGGGGGAAGATCATCGCCATCTCCCGAGAAAAAACATGCACTACACAAACGGGACTAATGACCAAAGCAGTAGACGCGCCCGGAAACACGAAAAAATCAATCAATGAATCATTTTGTTGTATTCATTTGTTTTTTCAAAAGTTACACGAATGTTATTTTTCAAATATGTCTCACGCGGTTAATATGCACATTTTTATCGATTACTGCATTTGTGAGTGGAAGTGCTTCCAATGACTTTAAATGAAGTTTTTTTTGGAAACTAAATAGATTCCTGACAAAAAGAGCTTGAAATTTCGCATTTACTGTAATGCTTCATCACCATTTTCTTAAAAACGGTTTCATATTTTTCAATGAAAATTTCTATTTAGGACGAGAAGTTACTATTCTTTAATATTCTTGAGGTGATATATCGGTTCTACAATTAGGAAACTGAAAAATAGAGAAAATGTCAAAAAAATATACTTTGAGTGACGATAGATGGCAGCTGGCAAGAGGATGGGGCAAGACCGTAAAGCCGGTCCCCAACAAGGAAATTAGAAAACATTACTACGATAATATTTGTGCCATTCTGTAGCACCACTAGTTTCATATGATGAAAATTTCTAAATATCATGCTTAGCTTCAAATAAGTTCTTATAGTCTCTGGCATTGGACATATTGTCCACGCACGTTTTCTTGAGCCCTCTCTTTGCTAAGGAAGTGGGAAGTTTGGTTATTTTGACAAAAGGACTTTTATATTAAATTTGTAGTTCGTTTTTCGTTGAAAATTTCTATTACGCGGGAGCGAACATTTCTGGTTATCAGATTTTGTCTATAACACTCGTTGCTACCATTTATTCTTAATTCTAACAAATGTTGAGAAAGAGAGGATTGGGGGTAGGCATTTCGGGGTTCAAGAAAAGTGCGCGTATAATACCAATAAATCGTAGATGCTGATAATGTTATACTCCCGTTTAAAAATTCCCAAAGCCCAATGATCTTGCATACGTATAGTCCATACAGCGTTATTCTCTAATCCTCATTCCCAATTAGTTCCGAAATTTGTGACAAAGCCTTCTACAATTACATTTGATTCTTCCCCGTATTTGCAGTCTTAAGAACGTAAATGTGCAAAGTCGAATACACATGCCTTTCCGTTCTCCAACATTACTACAGCTACGGCATTAGCCTGGTGTTGATCGGAGAAACCGCGGAAAACTACCGATCACAGCATCTGGCCGGTAGAATTCTCCTCCAGACAGCGACTGAATTCGACCTAGCTGAAAAGCCAGTGACGGAAATCCTGCCGCCGTCGGGACTCGAACTTAGGACCTCCCGGTCAAAGGTGCTGCAGTGACATCAGTTGATTCGATATGGATGCTTTAAATGAGAAGCCGTTCCAAATAGAGTAGTTCACTCCCAAGTATGTTAGGGTATGATCATCACTGACCAGAGGAATTCTCTCCCCCAACCTTTCCAGACAGGGATCTTCAATGGATCAGGATCGTTCAAAGGTTGTAATTTGGATTCATGAACACTTCGCGACGGACAATGTCATTCCGAGGGCCCCAAGATATTCCACCACAATATCAACAAATTCTTGAGCTTCTGGAGCATCTTTTGCTAACAGCACCAGATCGTCAACAAATGCTAATACAGACACACTCCTTTCCATTAGCGGGTATGCTGACATGTTACCCAATTTCTTAAGCAAGCACCCCATAATGAGGTTAAAGTAGTGGGAGTGGGGACAAGGGGCCCCCCTGTTTTACTCCTCTAAGAATTGGCATCTCAGTTCCGTTCGAGGGGTGCTGAATGACGTCGGCGTAAGAGTCCACTACCAAATTGGTAAAGGCGTCGGCGATCCCTTTTCTGGACAGAGCCCACCGAATCGCCGCATGAGGAATAGTGTCAAATGCTTTGGATGTGCTTTGGTATAAGGATGGTGCGATTTGCTTTCCACCCAGAAGGCACAAAGCCACTGAATACAATTTGGGTGTACAGTATTTGAACTTTTACTCCTGAAGATATTTGCTAACTTTTATCTTATCTGGTCCTGGAGCCGTGACATTAAGAGGAAGTATTAGAAGAAGCAATTTACTACACATAGGAACAAGAAATATCAACTTTTTCGTTATCGGGGTCCCACAACACGAGATTTTCTGTCGAAAATCTTTCTTGCATAACTTTCTCTATACTACGTAAGTAGTACGCGAGAAAGTTACTAGTTGTCCTACAGCATGAAACAAACTTTCTCGTATTAGTTACATCCCTATTCTCTTGTGTCTCAACAAGCTTCTAGGTTTTGCCTCGCATACTTCCAAGCTGCCACCTATTGTCGCCTCAAAGATATTCACATTTTCTCAAATTTTTCGTATCCATTAGAAGACCATTAAGTAGAAATGAAATATGACTTTCGTAATATTATAGAAGAGTAAAGCCTTGTCCAATACGCAAATTTTCTTTGAAATATTTGGAGCTACTTTTTAGAAAAAATGTATGGGCGTTTTTTTTTTATTATTGATAAAAATATAATTTCAGCGTTTACGATCTGAGCAATTATAAAACTTCAAAAGAAATTACTTGGATTCCTTGTTCTACTTACAAATGCAATAAAAATAAAAACCCTCCATGTTGTGAATATAAATGACATGGGAGATATTTAAATGAAATTACATTTGAGTAAATGATTTTGAAAAATCATTTATTCATCCGAATTGTGTTTATGCCATGTGACTGTATTCAATGCATTTAGGACACTCCGTAGAAAAGTTTCAATGAGGAAAATTGGAAAAATTTTCGAGAAAATCTTGTTTTTAATCCGGACCATATCTCTCTCAAAATCGGCCACAATTATTAATATTTTTAAAACATTCCAACCTGACATTAATGAAAAATTAACTGAGAATAAAAAATTACACTTGAAAAATAAATATCTATCTTCAAGTCTTGTAGTTGTAAGAAACGCCGAAAAATATCAAACTTTTGCAATTTTCGAAAATTAATGGGTAACCATGAAAATTGGACCAGTGATCTCCTTATACGTATCATTTAATTCTTACAAGAAATTTAAAGAAAGAATTTGGAGACATTTTTGAAAAAAATTAAAAATTTCCTAGAAATTTTATCTAAAATACACCCAAAATTTAAAAACAGTATTTTCTAAAGGCAGGGCTTTGATTCGGGACAGATAGATCGGGAAATATTCATTTTCACTTTCCATTGAAATCAAGAAATTGATTTTCCGCAGCATTACATAACTTTCTCTTTTCTACATATTTTATCCTATATTTACGAACGAATAAGAGAAAGTAACTAGTGTTACAAAAAGGCACAGACTGCCTAGACAGACTTTCTATGTCGCGTTGCTTTTCCAATCTCTTTATTCCGAGCTAGATTTTCGGTTTTGCCTCACCCACTGCCCAGCCGTCATCTACTTTTGCGTAAAGAACATTTTATCACATTTTCTCAATTTTTCAGACCCATAATGATATAATAGATATATGACATTAATAATGAAGAAGAGTAAAGAGGATGTCCTATGTGCAAAATTTTGTTGAAAAATTAGAAGCAATTTTTAGAAAATATCGTTTGAGTGTTTCTGAAAATGATCAAGCTTTAGCTCATATTCACCTATTACTTTGGAACTTTCGAGAAACTTCATTGCAAATCATTTTAAGAACATATACTCACAAATGTAATGCATGTATTTTGGCGCAATAGCCTTTGACGAAGCCTGGGCCTGTCAGCGGCGCCCCGGCTTTGTGGCCATGGGTTACGGGGTACGTGTGGCATCCCTATGCCGTGTTCTGGAATTCTCAACCTGAGAAGTAATTTTTCTCATCATTGCACTGTAACATACACTGGAATTATGCACGGAAAATGCACAAAATAATCTTACCCGACCAGGAATCCAATCCGAAATCGGGTCATGGAAAACGAGCACGCTGACCAATAAACTATCCGCAAGCGTTCACAAATATAAAAACAAACGTTAATAGCAACGTTAGATCAAAGAAATTACATTTGTGTAATTTTGTAATAATTAAAAGAATTTATACTAGATATGCTAGAACGGCACATACTTTCTCGCATTATTGGGAACGGTTACGTAATACTGCAATTTCTGCAATCACCTGAAGTCCAAACAAATTCACAAGAAGCGGCTGCGGCGCATGTCTGCAATTATTTTGATTGTTAGAAACAGTTGCACTTTCTTACTTCTACAAAAGAAACAATTGTTGAATGTACCATTTTATTGAATACAGTGACATTACAACATTACCGTTCTGCAAATAAAGCCATCTTACTCCTTCGCTGTTTTGCCCATTTATGTTGCCGTCCTAGAATGAAATTCTCGGAATAACTTCTCGAACTGATGTCGCAGCCTTGTATGGCAACGCCGCGAAAGATTATCTTAAATAACTGCTGATAAATAACGAACTCTATTTCTAATAACCTAATTAAATAACCTCTTAACTCCTTATGATTATATAACTCCCAAAATATTCTACAAAACGAGTGCAGGAAATAGAATTTGCAATACAGTGCGTCAAATGAAGCGCGGGAAATTCAAATTTACCATTTCATTTTTCAATGTTTGAAAAATACAGATATTGAGCCGAAAATCGGACCAGCGCCGCCTTGTTCACTGTTTATTTATTTATTTATTTATTTATTTTATTTATTTATTTATTTTACGTCAAAAAACAGTTAATACTGCGTATGACGTGCTATGGGGAAAAGTGAATTGTGTGCACATTTTCAAACTTCTGTGATCCCTACACTAAGTCATATACTACTTAAATTTTGAAAACTACTTAAATTTTGAAACTTCTCTACATACGAGAAAAAAATGAAGAAAAGAATTTTGTGTCGTTTCTGAGAAAATAAATGTTTAAAATTTTAAAAATTCACAATGTTTGATACAAAATTACGCAAACATACTCATTTTCGAAAAAAACAAACATGACCTTATTTGAAGTTCTGATGAACGTATTCCATTAATAAAAATATTTTATCTTCATAATTGAACTTGTAGAAAGGAGCAGAAAAATGTGTGGCTTCATGTAAAGTACCTTCCAAAATAAAATATAAGTTACAAATTTAAGGGGCCACGACATCAGTTAAATCGATTATGGAATATCAATTTTGGCGAAAATTCTGCTTACGATTTAGACTTTAGAGTTTGTACAGACAGACGAACAGACGTTTTGCCGTCAATCTTTTTTTCTGGTACCAAGAACTCACAAAACATTGCTTCTGACTACCCAACATGTTAGAGGAAGTAATCTACTATATACAGAGGCAAAATTTATTAAGTTTTTCGTTACTAGGGCCCAAAAATAAAAGTTTATCTGTCGAATTCTCGCCTCTTTTCCTACAGCATTACAATACTTTGTATTGAATAAGTCAGTAGCGCAGCCGGACGGACGGACAGCCGGACGTACGAACAGCCGGACAAGCAGACGGACAAGCAGTCGAGTAGGCTGACGGATAGACAGATGGATGGCCGATTAAAAAAAAATTCAGGGGACCCTAACTTTCTCTACAGTATTTATTTTTCTCCAGAAAGTAAAATGTAATCAAAACTCACGTATCCCATCATTTTAAACGGACGCTCCGTGGTAGCCCATATGTGCGCGCCAAGGTACCTGAAGCAGCGTCAATGTTACATAAGAGGAACCATTCCGAATTTTCTCCCATGTTTCTCTTCTATATAAGGTTTTCTTGGCACGTTTTTCTTTATCTTCCTCTCTGTGTCAAATAACACAGATATAAACATTTGCGCACCCATGATTTCGTGCGCGCTGAGGTGTTCGAACGGTCCTGACAATCTCTCCTTCTCCCTCTCACTCTCTCCTTCTCCCTCTCACTCTCTCCTTCTCCCTCTCACTCTCCTCACTCTCACTCTCCTCCCTCTCGCTCTCCTCCCTCTCGCTCTCCTCCCTCTCGCTCTCCTCCCTCTCGCTCTCCTCCCTCTCGCTCTCCTCCCTCTCGCTCTCCTCACTCTCACTCTCCTCACTCTCACTCTCCTCATTCACAGGCAGGAAATGATCGCTTTTTTTTCAGGCACCATTTTGGTCGCAGGTTTACATTTCGTATGGTATTTTGTACATGACTAGCCGTTTCTTTTTAGTCCTCGTTCACACAACGACTGATTTCTTTCTCGTTCTGCGTTAAATTCGTGCAAGATCGCACATAGCGCGAAAGAAAGTGCACATGCAATATCACACGGCTTTCCTTTTCTGATGGGAATCTCTCACATCTTGTCCATGCGTTTCATCCAAAGAACAAATTGTGTTCACTCTTCCATTTTTAGTGCAAATGAAGATGTATATAATTGTTTTTGGTACAAGATATCCTTTGGAGTATTTGTAAAAGTTTTGTGGAAAGTGATGCTCCAAGACTTTATTAGTTCACTTCCAGAAAACATAACTAGCAATTTAAGTTTTCTAGAGATTGATGTTATGTTTCCTCAAAATGACAGTTTTCAATTATTTTGCTGTTTTAATACAAACAATAATACAGACATTACAATATAATACAGATTCTGTGAACGGCAACAAGACAGTGTGTGAACAGCGTGTGCTTATGGGACATGTTACGTTCCTTTTCACACATGCAATATTACGTCGAAGAGACGTATCATGTGAACAAACCTCGGCCGCGCCCTGACGGAGAGACGTCTCCCCAATGGAGAGACGAAGAACGCGCGCGTCGTGGGGTGCTGGCTGGGGCGGCGGGGAGCAATGGAGTCGGCAAGGGTGGCTGATATGATGGGAGCGGCCGGACGGCTGGGTCGTGGCGAGGCGGCTGGGGTAGCGGGCACGATGGAGGAGGCGGTGGTGATGAGACGGGCGAAGTCTTCGGGATGGAGGAGGTGGGGGTGGCGGGGAAGATGGGAGAGACAGGATGATGGTGGCAAGGCGGCTGGAGTGACGAGACAGCTGGGGTGGCGGGGTGTTGGGAGACAATAGGAGGGTCGGATTCTTTGCGGTGGCGGGAGCCGAGGGCGGCGGGGACGAAGGGAGCGGCAGAACGGAGAGGGGATAGGGGGGGAGGGCGGCGGGGAACAATGCGAGAATGGGAGGTTCGGATTCTCTGGGGTGGCGGGAGACGGGGATGGTGGGGATGAAGAGAGCGGCAGAATTGGGAGGGGTGGCGAAGCGGCTGGGGTGGCCGACGAGGGGGGCGGCGGGGGACGATGCAGGGACGGATTATTTGAGGTGGCGGGAGACAGGGTGGCGGGGATGAAGGGAGAGGCAGACCGCAGAGG
>BLKR01011915.1:0-25811 GCA_011170035.1 Teleogryllus occipitalis | reverse complement strand
ACAAACCGCTAGATATGACGTACCGATTTGTTTAAATAGGAATGCTACTGTTGAGTAACATTTCCACTCTGGTAAATATTATTATTAAATCAGTTGCTTAATATATCTGTAGAAATAAATTGAAAATAAACAGAATTCATAAAAAAATGTCGTTTTATTTTATCATTTTAAGGGCTTAGTGCAAGAAGGTGTTAACTCAGAAAATGGCCAAAGGAGATATTTGAGATTTAGTAAACTTGCATGGAACGATTTTTACATTACTGGAAATCATTTCTTATTTTATATCACATATATTGTGATTTTCATCAAAAGTGGCAAAGCAACTAAGAGGAAACTCCTAGAAATGACGTTTTGACGATAAAACCAAACACCGAGTTAACACCTTCAAGCACTAAACTCTTAAATTATTCTACTGTCACAAGGAGATATAACCACACAAGATTTTAACACACAATTCCTAGCACAGAGCAACTGCCACCGCAACCACCTGCGCTTCTCGGGTCGGTTCTGAGGAATGAAGATGTTTGATTAATTATTTCGGGTGCACCAACTGATAGTTTCGTAAGTGAAGGGAATGTTTTTATCACGGGAGGCGACGGTGATCTTCTCCCACTGGATGGTGAGATCCGTCACCAACCTACATCTCGGCTTGCGGGGTTCCTCATCCAAATGTTTCCCACCGCTCCAGTCAGGACAAGCTCTTAACTCCCGCCCGGACTCCCGACGTGAGTGGTAGTCCAGTGCATGTACGGGTAGGTGTATGTATGCATGCAGTGAGGATAGGATAAGGAAGAAAAAAGGAGAGAGCGCGCGCGGTCCAAAACAGGTTTCTTAGGGTACTGTTCTGTCATTCGCTTGACATTGATCGGAGTAACCACGGAAAACTACTGTTCAGAGCAGCTGGTTGCTTGAATTCTTCACCAGACTGCGGGTGCATTTGACCTAGGCTATTGTCGAATCTGCCAACATCGAGTCTTGAACCCTGAAACCTCCCGCTGAGGGGGACCACACAAACATCAGTTGATGCCCTGAGTCTTCTCATCTGGTATTAAATTGGAATAATAAGAGAATTGAATAAAGGTTATTCTGTACTTCAGGATTTTTTAATGAGTCAATAATTATTTATATTACTTTATTAAAAGTCAAGACAATCCCAGTTTAAAATATTTTTTTATTCAACAATTTTCTGATACAGCGTCCATAGCTATTTTATAGAATTGTTTGCTTATACAATGTATACAATAATATACAGACAAAAATAAGAGGGAGGATGACCCCACTGGGCTGGGACTACAAGAAATCAGGTTGGGGTGCTTGGGAGTAATTGCGGTGGTTTGTGGAATGCGTGAGATAACGGCGCTTATGATACGGAGAAATCGTAGGAGTTACGGAGGACGGAATTTATCTTTTGGGAATTTGGACTAAATGCGGTTGAGATGAGGATGAGTGGTTTTTCCTAGTGAGAAGTTTAAAATATAAAGGTAAAGAATGTTAACGAGAAAGATCATTCTAAAAATCTGGATTGATGTAGATTGTATCTGCAACGAAGGTGCAACTTAGAGTCCTGTAATGCCGCCTATCAGAGGGTAAGGGAAGAACAAGGCCATTTACGACAATGACCTGGCGCCGCACAGGGAAACAATGGCGCTGTGCCAACCAAACGGATCGATGCATCTAATCGCGCGATCGCCCGATTCGATGTATTGAATATCGGCGCGGGAGGCGATGAAGCATCACCGTTGGCACATAACGAGCACGCCATTGTGTGTCTTCCTAGAAATCATCGATGATAGCGATTGCGTGCCACGTTCCCCTACCCAACTTGTTTCCGACATACACGTTCACTAATGTACCGTAGTCTTTACTTTTTCCCTTCATACACAACAGTGAGGTAGATTGAATGGATGCGAGTGATGTGTCGCTCCCCCGACATTTTTCAGCTCTGTTAACCGTTTTTAATAATGAGTATTTTTCTCTTCCTTAAGTATCTCTGTCACGTTAGTGTAATGATTATATAATTGCACCTCGGAATATTTCCACGTGCTTTCCCAAAGGGCTTGCATCCTCTCTGGATGTTGTATGTAGGTACCATGGTGGAAATAGTACCATGTGCTATAGTACATGGTACATGGAAATAGTACCATAGTACCATGGTGGTACCATAGTTTTATTGATCGAAACTTTTCGGGCCCTGGTAGCAAAACAAAAATGGTTAAATCTTGATCCTACATATATGTATAAACATATATTATGTAAATAACTTCCTCTAACACGTTGTGGAGTCAGAACCCATGTTTTGTATGTTGATTTTCGAAAGTACTTTACCTAAAGTCTCAACATTTTCAAGATTTTCTCAAAAGTTATTTCAATTTTGTTGACTTATCTTTGTTCTCGAAGAGCGTATAGCACGCTTAAGAGAATTGTGTAGGTAGCATTTCCTTGATATCCCCAATTATGCGAAAATTCCAAAAGTTCAATTATTTTCGGCGTCTTGTACTCTACAACTACTTTATTGAAGGAAAATATATTTTCCTTCATAAAATGTGCTCTTTAAAAATATCTTCAAATAAGGTCATATAAAAAATTTCGAATATACGAATAGTTTTCGCGTAATTTTGCGTGAAATATTGGCAATTGTTCAATCTTTTCTCAAAAAGTTTCCAAATTATATCTTTGAATGTTCTCCTCGTATTATCAAAAGACGAAAACAATTGTAAAGATAGAGATTAGAGGGGCAAGCTGATGCGGGGAGCAGTGGATTGAAAGTAGTAAATTTGCTTGCCGCACTACTTATCTTGACAACTCAGGATTTAAGTTGACGTTCGAAGGACCATCACCTGCTTTGTGATAAGGCGAGGTGGGTGCCTTTGGATAATCTGAAAATGACACCCTAATGGGAGCTATTGTGGAGGAAGATTTATAGACTATGAAAGTCGTGTTAACAAATTATAATTAGAATCAAGGGAATTGTTACAATGGTCATAATAGTGCGTTAATTTGCAAGTAAGGATGATAACTGTTCTTGATAATGACTGAGAACCCTGAATTGTTAAATCAGTTGATTAAGAGCAGCCATTAATGGTCTAGTGATCTAAAAGAGACTGCAATTAGCGCAGGTTAAACGATAGATACTCGTTTGTATGAGCATGCTAAATGCATAATTGAATTTAAATCCGCCCAACATTTGCACCATGCTGTAAGAGAAAAAATAATTAGAGCGTTTGATACTAGACTTCGTGTGATGAACAAAGAATATCACGGTAGCCAATCTGAATAAGTTTCATCACGACATTGGTAACTAAATAAAACATTAGCATGTAGAATATTTGCCGACCTGGATGGCCGAGGTGGCTAAGAGTGAGTACCGACTCAGCGCTTCGGTCCGAAGAAGGGTCGCGGGTTCGAGTCCCGCCTTGGGCATGGCTGTTTGTTCCTTGACTTTGTATGTATGTATTGTCGCGGAGGGCCTCGCGTTCTGCTGACCCCAGATCAGAGGAGCCCGCAAGTGTGTTGGTGTCTAGTGTATGGTCGAATATGCGTCCCATCGGGGCGTAAAGGGTAACCGGCTGTCGGCTGGATAGAAGCCCTAGATAAAAAAAAGTAGAATATTCACACACGCACATGTTAAAAATGATGGTGCAAATAGCAAGAGCGAGCCGGAGACAGACATGGATGTGTCGTCATCAAGAACAAGATGCCAACTGGGCACTTCCTTTTGAAAGATTATAGGAGCGGAGAAAATTGGCGGTTGCCAGAGCTCTGAGCCAATCGGTGTTCTGATTTTAGCTATTGGAATTTACAATTATTGTAAATCAAGCTTCTTTGTGACAAAGAAGGGCGTGTGAGAGTAATTATTTAATTAAGAAATTATGACAATATGTTGAAGTTATAATATTATCAGATAAATAAGTTGTATGATGATCTCGTAGAAATGTGACGCGATTGTTGCGCATACTAAGAAGCAGTGAAGCCAGATCGCACCATGCCACTAGCATAAACGGTTAAATATGTAAATGTGATGTACACATTAAAATAAATTATTTGTACAGGCCTGAGATGGGCTGTGTGAGTAGAGCGTGTATTGCAGATTAAATGATTTACAGTAAAAACATGCAGTGCCAGAAATTTTTGCTTTACACAAAATCTGTTCTAAAAAGAATTAGCTCTTTAAAAAATGTCAGTTACAATTTTCTTATAAGTAGTTTTTTTGCTTAATTTGGCTTAAAAGTAATGTATTTAATAACAAAACACATTCCGAAGAACCACTTCAATTTTTTTCTGCAGATAGAACAAGGAACTTGTAAAGGAATGGCACAGCTCTAATTTTCGTTGAACTCTGTGAATATTCAAAAATTGCAAATTTAGAAATAATGTGAGAAAGTGTTTCCTGTGTAGCATCCCTAGTTTTTCTTTAAACTCTTTCAACATTTTCAAGGTATGATTGTATCTATGACTCTGAACTCGAAAGCGAGTACTCTATGTTACTATAAGGAAAATCATTTTTATTATGATTCTTGAGAAAAAAATGCGATTTTGTACAACTGTGTGTCGCCAAAACAGTAAAATGTCTAACCTTACTTGTGATATTTCGAATAAAACCTTAGAGTTTTACAAGTCAGTATCGACTTTATTCTTCATAGTTATAACTCAAATCTTCATTTATTCAATGCAACTTGATATCAACAAGCATTTCCAGATTATCACCTACGATCCTTTATCAACAGCTCTGTCACCAAAATAACTCATTTAGAAACATCTTACTGTGAAAGTAAAACTTTAAATGAACAAACCACCCTGAAATGCCCAATAGGGGAAAAGAAATGAACATAAATTTTACACAAGAATGATTGAGTTACATAATTAAAGTGACGTCGAAATGAAATCCTGAGGATAAAGAAGCATCCCTCGAAAATTTCACACGATGCCATTTTATTGCTCTTAAATTTCAGAAACACAGCAGCAGAAAGCGACAGTGTCTGAAAATTTTATCTTCTTTGGAGCACACATTCACCTCACCTATTGATAAAACAGTATGTGTACGACGTTCCGTTCCGAAAATCAATTTTCTTTTGTTTCTTTGAAAAGGCTTGTAAAATGAGAAGTGGAATGATTAAATGTTTTCGAATTTCATCTGTTGTAACATTTCAGTATATACGCAGTGAGGAAAATATTCTCAAAAACTTTCTCAATCTGTCGAAAAAGCGAAGAGAGCAGCTAAGTGCAAGGCTCTTCAGAAACAAGGTAGAAGAAACGCTCTCAACTCTTTAACAAGAGCATAACTAAAAAAGTTTGGACGCTGCTAACAACACTTCACGCAACATCAAATACCAACTTGTTTGATGTCTTGTTTCTTACAGAAAGTTAGCAAGAGAATTTTCCGAATTTTTCGTGGAACTAGCTTTTGGTCGTTTAGTATATCAATTGCCAAATATTTATCAGAGATAGCCTATGAAATTTATGAATATGTAAGTGATTAAAAAGTCTAAATATTGTAAATGTAGAAAGGATTATTGTTATATGACACGTGGTTTTTTGGTAGTATTATAGTAAATGTGTGTTGTTTTCTTTCCTCATTTTATTCAGCCCTGGGGAAGGAAATAAATTTTCCGAAACGTAGGCAAACAACTAACTTATAGTTCGTGTTTACTTATGACCAAGCCCCGTTAACCTGTCTTCCAATACTAAATATTTTAGTTTTTCAATAGTATATGTATAACATATTCATTGTTTTTCAAATAAAATACACATCGACGTGTATCTGTACATTTCTTACTTACAAAAACGTATTGAATCTTCAATAATCATTCATGATATTTGTTTCATTGTATGTTTTCAGAAGTATTGAAGCTTAGAAACATGGCTCCAATGAATATTATTTCGTTTTGATATACTGACTCTACGGAGATGTGTGTTTACTCGCTTATATCCTATAACTGTCACTGCTTTAGCGTGTCGTGCTATTTGAAAAAAATACAAATTATTGCCACTAGTATCCAAGAATTTTATGGCACCAGATGCCTAGAAAGAAGTGAGAGAAATTTTCATTTATTTGATGGATACTTGAATGATCGGGAGAGGTGGTTCAGGGCATCAACTTATGTCAATGCAGTGCCAGTGTGTAAATGGACGGCTGAGTTCTCTGAGATTATCAACTTCACATTGTTGCGCAGACTGCCGCGATGTAACATGGGATCGTAACGATTTTGGCTGAAATCGTGCGCTGATACTTTTACTTAAATGCTTGAAAGTTTATAACTGTATACTCGTACGTAATATAAAGAAAATTATGTAAGGTGTAAAAAACCGATGCACAGATTTTCACGGAAATACCTATTTTGGAGGTCTCAAATACCAAAAAGGGTTCTACTTACACGTCTTCCCACCCGTCCGTCTTTCTATGTTTCCGTTATTTATCCGTCTGTCTTCTTTAGCGTCTGTGTTTCTAACCGTATTCTTTACCGTCCGTTCTTCTTAAAAAAAACATCAAAAAGTTTTTTTCTCAAATACAACACCTAAAATATGAAGTCCACTGACTTCCACTAAAGAATCTGCAAAACATAAATTTCACGATCAAGAAACACCGGGAGCGGTATCTCAGTGCATTAACTGATGTCACTGCAGCGCTTCTGACCGCGGGTCCTAGGTTCGAGTCCTGATGGCGGCAGGATTTTCGACACAAGCTTTTCAGCTAGGTAGAATTCAGTCGCTGTCTGGAGGAGAATTATAGCGGCCGGCTGCTCTGATCGGTAGTTTTCCGTGGTTTCTCCGATCTACACCGGTGAATGCCGGAGCACTAACCTAACAAACGGGCCACGGACCGCGCGCGATCTTTCCTTTCTCTTCCTCGTCCTATCCTCTCCCCTTACTCACACACACACACACACACACACACACACACACTATACTACCACATATCTGGGAGACCGGTCGGGGCGGTACTGGTGGGAGAGTCCTGGTTGGGGGGAAACCCCGCTAGGCGACGGTAGGTCGGCGGCGTAACTCGGCATCCAGCGGGGGAAGATCACCGTAATCTCCCGCGAAAAAAAACAACATGCACTACACTAACGGGACTAATGACCTGAATAGTCTGTGCACCCGGTCAACCAACGATCAAGAAGAGCGGCATGCATTGCAATAGGAACTATAAATTAAGTTCAAACAAGCAACGAAACTAATGAACAGTCTCATCATGGCGCAAGACACTGTATCCAGCATCGCGATCAGGACAAGACTCTAACCATGTGGAAATAATGCACACTGTGTGAGTTCTAAGATTTAATACATAAAATATCTATGGTTCAATAACGAAAACTAAACTATCGAGTTAGGTACTCAAATTTTTCTCTAAATTTTGTGTTCTTCAATTTGAGTATAGTTTGTGAATTTTGAGAAAAAATATTTTTGATGCCGAAGAAGTATTTGACCCTGAATAGTCTCAGAGTATTTATTGGTGCGATGGCAAAAACCTGTTTGAACGTTATACATAAATCTAATTCTATTAATCTAAACAATTATGTGCTATGTTTCACGTCGTTCAATGAAGTGCTTTTGGCAGGAGATGGCGAAATGTTGCTAGTAAAAGCATTGCAATATGATTATTTATTTACTGAATCGTTTACTTAATTTGTTTACTTGTAGGACTTACTAACTCAAATTTAGTAAGTTCCAAGGTAATACTGTACGTAGTGTTTTGCAAATTTATTATTAAAACTACGGCAATACGAAAGAAACACTTCACTGCTTATGTTCAAAGAAGCGTCACTATTGAATGTTCTGCCGTCACTTGTTATGTTGTGTTTCACATGTTCCAGAATAATCAAGTGTTGCCATTCTCGTAAAAGAAAATTATGGCGTGGTGAACCGAAACTTACTGGGGTCTAACTAAATAAATCAATTTAGGTGGCGTTGGTTTAATTCTCCGTCTACTCACTAAGATCGCAACGCTAAAACATGAAAAAATACGTTTTTGGAAATTACTTAGAATCTTCTGGCCGAATCCGACAACAAATTATTAGTTCACCGCCTGGAGACCGAATAACACCTCATACGTCTCGATTGGTGCACGGAAAGTGGTCGATGTGAAAGTGGAAGTGGTCACTAACTTTCACTCCTGCTTAAATCAAATTCCCTCCCTAGTACCTTTCAGACTCGGCAAAACTCCTATCCATTACACCAGAATTAAAAACAAATACCCCTAACACTCATTTCTCATCAAATTCGCTGAAAGGGAAGCAGATTAGAGGACCCGTAAGGGAATCCTCTCCCATTATAATAGTTGTAAGTTATTGTAAGTAAATAATAAGTTAGTTAATAAAAAATCAATAGTATCTAAGTTATTAAATAACTAATCTATGTACTTATCATCAAATATCAATCAACTAAAAAATATATTATGATCACAGACACTCGGACTCTCGGATGGACAGATCTTTTCCATAGACCAATTTTCTATATGAAGGACGCATAAAACTTGGATCTGATCACAGGAAATGTCAAAAATTCACTTCATATTTGAAAAATAAATCCTATCCACTTTTTCGATTGATTTTTTCGTGTTTCCGGGCGCGTCAACTGCTTTGGTCATTCCATTAGTGTAGTGCATGTTTTTTCTCGGGAGATGGCTGTTATCTTCCCCCGCTGGATGGCGAGATCCGGCGCCGACCTACCGTCGGCTAGTAGGGTTTCCCCCTAACCAGGACTCTCCCACCAGCGGGGCACCACCCCAGTCGGGACAAGCTCTAAGCTCCCGACCGGTCTCCCAGACTATGTGTTAGTGTCGTGCATGTTAGTGTAAGTGTATGTGTAAGGGGAGAGGATGGGACAAGGAAGAGGAAGGATAGATCGCGCGCGGTCCATGGCTCGTTTGGTAGGATATTGCTCCAGCATTCACCTGGTGTTGATCGGAGAAACCACGGAAAACTACCGATCAGAGCAGCCGGCCGCTAGAATTTTCTTCCAGACAGCGACTGAATTCAACCTAGCTGAAAAGCTAGTGTCGAAAATCCTGCCGCCGCCAGGACTCGAACCTAGGACCTCTCGGTCAGAGGCGTTGCAGTGACATCAGTTGATGCACTGAGCTACCGCTCCCGGTCCACTTTTTGGATATCAGCGACGTGCAATACGAATATTTCTGGTAAAAATTTACCGTTTCTCGATCCAACATTAGATAATCTTCTTTATACTACGCGTGAAGTATGCTAGAGAGTAAAAATAATATACTTTTCAGATAGTTTCAATGAATAACGAGATAAAAACAATGCTGTCATCAGTATTTGGTCAAGAACTATTAGGCTTATAGTCAAACATGCTCGTTCTTTGGGCTGCTCACGTACGTTACTTGTGCGTCCGGACTTTCACACGAGATTTTTTACTCGTCAAGCAAACTTTATTCTGCGTTTAATTTATTTTCACGATTTTTTCCATTCTAAATTTCACATGGAAAATGTTAGAGAGAAAAAATTCTACATATGATCAGCTTGCATCGTAGTTCCCATCACTGTTAGATACAAAACACTTATACACCACGGCAAAATGTTAAAAGAATGGTTGCACTACACTCATAAAAATTAGTCTCCATCAGTATCAAGCAACTATTAATAGTATTTCTAGTTGTTGGTGCGAGAGAGAATCGTGAATTAATAATTATGCAAATAAACCTCGTCAGTCCACGGTGTGAATAGAAAGAGAAAATAGTATAAGATGAAGGAATCTAAGACTTCTGCGTAACGTCACAAAGATAGCCACATGAACCAAAAGCTGAAATATATTTATCGGAAAAACATATTCTGTATTCCTCCCTGTATATGTGATATTGGTAGTATCGATAAGCACCAAACTGGCAAAACATTAACCGAATGTTCAAAAATATCTCATCCTGTAGGTTACCATGTGAGCAACGTTTATTGAGGCGGCCTCAATATTTATTTTTAAGGCCCTAAAACGCTTCGCTCAGGAGTTATTTAACGATGTAGCTGTCCGAGTGTATCGAGTTGCATTTGACATGAATATTTAGATGCAATTTTTAAAACAAATCCTTCATAATTTTAAAGTGAAAGTGCAATTCTTTTCTTCTCCGTGAAATTGTCTTTCTTTAGAGACCTCATTTATAAAGATTAGTTGCACGTGAGAGCAGCAAAAGGTATATATAATACTGAAATAATATAGGAGACCATAGTTATCTGTGTTTAAATTTGATGTTTTTTACGAGTTTTATGCAATGCATATTCTTAATTTAACAAATGGATTTAATATCGAATTCTTTTGAATTTATCAAACAGAACACAAACGTTATGGAATAAATATCTTTATAACAAGTTCTTTACGATGTATTAGAAATAATCAGGTGTTGGAGGAAGATAATCTTATGAGCTCGGATTTACCGTGGAGTGGGCTTCGTAAATTCTATTCGCCTATGCGTGGGAGTCGCGTGGGAGGGATAAGGGTGTATCGACCCGCAAGGGAGTGGGTGACGAAGGTCCGCGGTGGAGGCGGCGCGAGGGGGTGGGAGAGGAAGGGATGGGGGAGCAGAGGGGAGGGCGAGGAGCCGGTGCAGCTGCGCGGTCGCCCACGCACTGCCCCGCCCCGGCCCCGCCCCCGCCGCCCCGAGGGACATCTGCGGCAACGCGGCGCGCCCGCCCGCCCGCCCGCCCCAACGCCGTGTGACGTGGAGACGAGTAGCGTCCTTGCCGCCGCCGTCGCGTCCCGGTGCCTCGTCCTCCCTCGCGTGAGAGTTAGCTCTTCACCACTACTTCCGGGATTCAAATCCTCGGTACACCATGTGAAAGTTTTATGCCGGATTGCTGCAGGATTGCTCAAAATTCTTTCTTTTTCCAAATCTGGATATTACAAACATTTCGCAAATATGATCATTATTTTATTCCATCTTTCTATTGCTCTTCATTCCTCGCGTAAGTGAGGTTCCAATAAAAATTCAACTACTAAATTACGTAATAAATAAACAAATAAAGTGTATTGCAATACGAAATAAGCAAATTTTCAAATTGACATCAATACTGATCACAATTACTTAAGTATATTCAATTTCAGTTAGCACTTCAGAAAAAACCCTAGCCATTACTCGTGGAATACTAAAAGTGGAATTAATTGACTCATTCTGTCAGATCACAAAGCGGTGGAAACATTATAACGAGGGAAAATCTGAAAAAGTAAACATGGAATTCGTTAATTTCCTTTATATTTCAAAGCCTCAAAGGCACGTACTTTCTCGTGCATATTTTCACACAAAATTACGCAAAAAGTAATCAAATTTTCTAAAAAATGTACATGACTGTATTTCATAATCTAACTTTAAGGAACATATTTCATAAAGAAAAATTCTCTAATCTAAATTTCGCCATTTATCCACTTTTTCGTTACCAGGGCTCAGCAATAAGACAATTTCGGCTGAAAATTCGCCAGCGTTACATAAATTTCTCTACACTCAGTAACGCGAAAGTAAAAAGATTGCAATTTTAAACTAGTGGTGCTAAAACAGCTCGTACTTCCTCGCCCGTACTTTGACGCAAACTTACGCGAAAAGTGCTCAAATTTCTGAAAAGTTATGACCTTATTTAAATGACTTTATTTAAATTGACCTTATTTCAAAATATATCTGCAAAAAACAGATTTCATTAAGGAAAAAAATTCTGTTTAATATTTTAGTTGAAGAAAGACTCCAAAAACCTTTTGAACTTTTGCAATTTCCGCAAAATCAGGGTTTGCAACGATAGTAAGACATCTACCATTCTCTTAACCGACCTGCACACTATCGAACAACAAAATTTAATCAAAAACGTTGAAGCCATTTTTTTGAAAATTTGGAAATTGTCCGAGGAGTTTCATATAAAGTACCCCAGAACTAAAATTTCGGTTTCAAATTCAAGGGGCCGCCACATCAGCCAGATTAATGGAGGAATGTCAGTTTTGGAGAAAATCGATTGAACATTTTAGCCACTAGTATTGTTCGCACACAGACAGGCGGACATTTTTCGATTTCAAAGACCCATAAAACATGAATTCTGGCTATACCACGTGTTAGAGTTTTTTCTAAATTTAGCAACTGGATATATCCACTTTTTTGTTGCCAGGGCCTGGCAACCATAGTTTGGTTCTGCCGAAAATTTACAGCTTTTTCACACAGCATGACATAACTTTCCGTTCTTAAGAAGTACATTTTTAAGGCAAGAAAGTAAAAATTAATTGGTAAGAACAGGTATAGTCTACACGAAAGTTTTAATGTTCTTTGGTAGATTTCCATTTTCTTTTAAACATATTCACATAAAACTGAAAGTATGCACATCTAAATTCTCCTTAAAGAGGAAGAGAAGCAGGATAGTGATAATTTTTTACGAAATCTCCCATAACAAATTCATAGATAGATCCTTCAAAGAATTAACTTTTCTCTTGTTTTGAAGGTCACATATATAGAATTTCATTAAGACCGTACACTTGAATAAAAACAAACAAACAATTCTTCGATATAAATTAGAGAAAATATTAAATTTGGAATGTCTGCAAAAGAAACCTTTTAAGAAAGATTAATTTTTGGTGTCGGTTCATTAAATAAGTGCTTTCGGAGAGTTTCTTTAAACAGTATAATCTGAACATTTAATATATCTCACATACGAAAATAACTCTTTCGATTAACTCATAAACTTTGGAAGATTTGTGGTGTAGCTTGAAGCTCGATGTTTGGATGATACTGAAACAACGACACCATTATTACGTAATTTTCGCATCCTATTGATGCATGTGCGTAACTGCGATTACTTTATCCTTTCTCATTTATGCCAATATCAATTAAATCAGTAATGTTATGAAAAGACAACAATCAACATTTTAGCAAATCACACAATCATGCAATTAATTTACTGTTTTGCTAGAACTGTAATGTTGATTTAAATGCATCTCTCACTTAATAACTAGCAAGTGTAGTAATCTTAGTACCATCTTACACTTAGCGCACGGTTTTTGACATGTTAGTTTATGTACGAATACATTTGTTTATGTTATTTAAATAAAATGGGATAAATTCATGTTAAATTTACCTTGTCATTTGTTTATTACTTCTATACAGCCATTGGTGCTAGAATTACCAACGTTGTTTTGTAAAGCATGTGTCATATTTCATTATTTTGTTTTCATTTACCTCATATTATTCAATAACCAATCAAATTGCGGTATTATTGATATGCATAACACAGAACAGTCATCACCATTCTATTATCGCTTTTACCCGAATTGTGTTGTTTATTCCACTCTGACCTACAGACCAGCCTCTAATGTTGCGCCTCGGGAGTAAGTGAGGAATAATTCAATGATATATTATTTCAACTAGTTTTACTTTATGTGTCGGTATTTTTCATGTTTCGAAAATACTACCAATGGCGATAAGTTAAAATTCTTATGGCGTCGTCAATTGTCAGCGGGATTGTAATAGTTTTCTAAATATTTAACCATTACATGTTACTTTTAAATGCTCTCTAAATGAATAAAATGACTTCACCAGATATTACTATGTCTAGCAATAAATTGTGGCATTCATATTGTTCTTTTCCCGAGAAACAGTATTCTGTTGATAGTTTTAGACCCTGTTGTTGAGTTATAGGAGAAATATCCTTTCTCGACGAGCAACTATTCTTCTACATCTCGACTTCAGTCTATTATTCAACGAAAAAGCTTCTGTGATACTCTGCAGCATTCAACATCCTACATTTCCTCTCAACCTAAAACCCTCCTTCCCGGCCCGCTTCCCACGCCGTGTCATCACGCTCCTTTGACTGCGCCTCGCGAGCCGGGGCGGGCCGGCCGCCGCCCACTCGAGTCCCACCCCCGCCCGCCCCGCCCACGCCGCGATCCGCGCGCTGGCCGCTGCCGCTGACGCGAAAAACCGCCGCTGTCGGCCGCCATCGGCGGCCCGCGGCCACGCCGCCGCAAAAGCCCATTACGCCACAGCCCAAAGTGGACGGCCCCCTGGGCGCCGCCGGCCGCACATTACCCTTCCGATTCGGCAGCGAGCGACCGCCACCCGCCGCTGCCGCCGCCGGACGACAGTCCAACCTTCAGCCAATGCCCGAGTTGTCACGCCGTTCCTGCATTTGGATGGAGGAGCCAGAACCAAAGGAGGTTCATATTAGCTTCTGAGTAACTAACTAATTGAAGAGGATTTTTCCGTTTTGGGGTACCCCGATACAGAATTTTTTTTAATGTCCGTCCGCCCGTCCGCCCGTCCGCCCGTCCGCCCGTCCGCCCGTCCGCCCGTCCGCCCGTCCGTCCGTCCGTCCGTCCGTCCGTCCGTCCGTCCGTCCGTCCGTCCGTCCGTCCGTCCGTCCGTCCGTCCGTCTGTTTGTCTGTCCGTCTGTCTGTCCGTCTGTTTGTCTGTCCGTCTGTCTGTCCGTCTGTTTGTCTGTCCGCCTGTCTGTCTGTCCGCCTGTCTGTCGGTCGGTCTGTCCGCCTGTCTGTCGGTCGGTCTGTCCGCCTGTCTGTCGGTCGGTCTGTCCGCCTGTCTGTCGGTCGGTCTGTCCGCCTGTCTGTCGGTCGGTCTGTCCGCCTTGTTCACGGCTTCGCCCTGGTCCGCCTGTTCGTCGGTCGGTTCGTTGTCCGCCTGTTCGTCGGTCGGTTCGTCCGCCTGTCTGTCGGTCGGTCTGTCCGCCTGTTCGTCGGTTTCGGTTCGTCTGCCTGTCTGTCGGTCGGTCTGTCTCGCCTGTCTGTCGGTCGGTCTGTCCGCTCGTTCGTCGGTCGGTCTGTCCGCCTGCCTGTCGGTCGGTTCGTCTGGCCTGTCTGTCGGTCGGTCTGTCCTCGTTGTCTCGTCGGTCGGTCTGTCCGCCTTTAAGTTCGTCGGGTCGGTCTGTCTCGCCTGTCTGTCGGTCGGTCTGTCCGCCTGTCTGTCGGTCGGTCTGTCCGCCTGTCTGTCGGTCGGTCTGTCCGCCTGTCTGTCGGTCGGTCTGTCCGCCTGTCTGTCGGTCGGTCTGTCCGCCTGTCTGTCGGTCGGTCTGTCCGCCTGTCTGTCGGTCGGTCTGTCCGCCTGTCTGTCGGTCGGTCTGTCCGCCTGTCTGTCTGTCTGTCCGCCTGTCTGTCTGTCTGTCCGCCTGTCTGTCTGTCTGTCCGCCTGTCTGTCTGTCTGTCCGCCTGTCTGTCTGTCTGTCCGCCTGTCCGTCTGTCTGTCCGCCTGTCTGTCTGTCTGTCCGTCCGCCCTGTCTGTCTGTCCGCCTGTCTGTCTGTCCGCCTGTCTGTCTGTCCGCCTGTCTGTCTGTCCGCCTGTCTGTCTGTCCGCCTGTCTGTCTGTCCGCCTGTCTGTCTGTCCGCCTGTCTGTCTGTCCGCCTGTCTGTCTGTCCGCCTGTCTGTCTGTCCGCCTGTCTGTCTGTCCGCCTGTCTGTCTGTCCGCCTGTCTGTATGTCCGCCTGTCTGTATGTCCGCCTGTCTGTCTGTCCGCCTGTCTGTCTGTCCGCCTGTCTGTCTGTCCGCCTGTCTGTCTGTCCGCCTGTCTGTCTGTCCGCCTGTCTGTCTGTCCGCCTGTCTGTCTGTCCGCCTGTCTGTCTGTCCGCCTGTCTGTCTGTCCGCCTGTCTGTCTGTCCGCCTGTCTGTCCGTCCGCCTGTCTGTCTGTCCGCCTGTCTGTCTGTCCGCCTGTCTGTCTGTCCGCCTGTCTGTCCGTCCGTCTGTCTGTCTGTCCGCCTGTCTGTCTGTCCGCCTGTCTGTCTGTCCGCCTGTCTGTCTGTCCGGCCGTATGACACTACCAGCACATAAACCGTCCGTACGATCTTTTCCAAATTAAAGAATCCCTTGTCCATCTGTCTCTTGTTGAAGCTTTGAAATTTTGAAAAACATCCTTTAAAAATTGGGGGTATTTTACATGAACCCCCCGGACATTTTTAAAATATTCTAAAAAAGGGTTCTAAATTTTTTCTTTAAATTTGTTGTAAGAATAGAGTAAAATACACTTATCAAGGTGGCATAGGTCCAATTTTCATGGATAACTCTGAATTTTTGAAAAATGCAAAAGTTTGAATTTTTGCAGCGTCTTCTTACAATTATAAATTTGAAGTCTGAGATTTTTCCTTTAAATGACATTTTTTGTCCATAAATAGTTCTTTCATTAAGGTATGTAGATTGTTTTGAAAATTTTAGTACTTTTCGAGCAATAGAGCGTGCAATATTTGGAGAGGGTTTTGGAGAGGTGTACTTCCGTTGAAATCTCGAAATCGATTTTCTGCAGCATGACATAACTTTCTCTAAACTACGTGTATTACTCCGCATATACGTACGTATACCAGAAAGTAAAAATTAAATTATCCCGTAGTATTTAATTTAAAAAGTATATTAGTTATGAGAATGTTCATGAACATAACGTATTATTTCTTTTTGTATGTTGCCAGGATCGAACAATGCGGATTTTATCCGGTTGGTCAGTGCTTTTTGACTGTTAAAGACATTTAAAAGGATGAAACCGATGTGAAAATTGTCATTAAAGTATTCAATTGGCTTTTTATTGAAAATGTTAAATGGAGACACTCTATTAAAGGGTTTGGAACAGTAACATCTTCATTTTGAAAGAAAGGTGTTTTATCTTGTTACTGTCCCAAGTCCCAATACGAAGGAGAGTACACACAAAAATTTAACACATATTTTCATGAAAATTGATAAATTAATATTTACGTATAGCATGAAGATTGCTGTGGCTTATCTCGTTACTGTCTCAAGTCCTTCAACTGTTTATGGACAGTCAGTTGGATTTGCCGGAAGTATCCACAAGACACTGTTTTAAAAGCGCGCCTCAAAACAATATATTCTCTAAAACTTTCTTGATATATACCCAATCTAATAGCTACGAGGTAACACATATTGCAAAATTATATCAGATGTATGTTACAACATTCAAGTGGTCAATTTTCTAAAGAAACTCAATTTACAAAACATCATGCTGGACATACACCATTACATGCAAGAATTGACCTTAATAATGATAGAGGAGAAACATTTGAAACATGGGAAGAAAGTGAAAGAAAATAAACACAAATTCAGAAAAAGAAGTCTCAGTTACAAATATAAGGGATTTCACTGACGCATTCAAACTACAAAATCAAATGAAATTTGGAAGTACATTCTGAATTCAAAAATGTTTCAGAATTTAAATGTGTCAGGAAAAAGAAATGCTTAATCCCTTAGCATAGTATTTTGGATTTGACAGAATAATATGGCAATATTATTATATTCACATTTTTATGCGTGGTTAGGGTGAAATGAATTAATGAAAATGTTATCAACACTCATCGTCAATTACTATCACTTATTTCCTCCTATACTTGGAATATTCAACACAGGCGGAAATCAGTAAATTCTTCTCTCTCCTCTAACAAGCTCCTGGATTTTTTCTACGTGACAGCTCAGAAAGTAGCTAATGACAGAACGAAAGGCGAGTCTAGCGTCTTGAAGCCACGGCAATGAGCTAAAGAAACGAAACTTTCGTCAGCAATGAACAAGGGAGAGAGGCCTCAGTAAGTGAAGTCCCCCGCTGAAATTGGTTCAAAGAACAGTTGTTAACACTACAGCGTCGCTGATCACGAGTTCCTTGGGTTCGAGTCCCGCTGGTGGCGAATTTTTCACCTTAGTATGATAAATAGGTTGAATTTGAACGCTGTCTGGAGGAAAATTCTGGCGGCCGCCCGTTCTAATCAGTAGTTTTCTGTGGGTATTTTAGGATTACCAGGCAATGCCAGACAATCTTAACAATAACGAACGGCGTGCGATTTTTCCATTGTCATCTTTGTCCTGCCCTCTCTCCTTGCACACACACACCCTCTCTCCTTGCACACACACGTACACATACACACTTATGTGCACTATACTAACACATGCACCGGGAGGGCAGTCAGAAACATTGAAGTGTCCGGGCCGGGTCGGTGCCATGCTGACGGAGATAATAGGAAGGGAAATCTTTGCAAACTGGCATGTGCAGTCGGCGCTGGATCTCGCGTGCCCCTGGGGAGGAGCGCCATCACCTTACGGGACATAACGTGCACGAGACCTTTACAAATTAATATCTCGGTCTCGTGGCTCCCTAATTCCGCATCAGTTAAATAAATAATCAGTTAAGTATGATACTAGACGAAAGTCTTATTTGGAAGCAAAATATTCAATACATAGTAACTAAAATCGAAGCAAAAATATCCAAACTCTTTTCTCTCATTAACAGAAATTCTTCACTGCGATTCAGCACTTAATATATACGTCCATAATAAGACCCACCATGACTCACGGTACGCTACCCGATTTGGCGAAATATGGCACCAACCAATTTCCAAAAACTTAAGACAGCATAATTTTTTAAGGCAGGCTCTTGGAGCTCCATGGTTTATACTCAACTCCCAAATCCTCAAGTAACTCCAAATCCCTTCAATATCCGAATATATATGCAATACATCTTAATTGAATGATTGATTGATTTTTTCGTGTTTCTGGGTGCGTCAACTACTTTGGTCATTAGTCCCGTTAGTGTAGTGCATGTTTTCTCTCTTGTGAGATGGCGGTGATCTTCCCCCGCTGGATGGCGAGATCCGGCGCCGACCTACCGTCGGCTAGTGGGGCTTCCCCCTAACCAGGACTCTCCCACCAGCGGGGCACCGCCCCAGTCGGGACAAGCTCTAACTTCCCGACCGGTCACCCGGAATATGTGGTAGTGTAGTGCATGTTAGTGTAAGTGTGTGTGTAAGGAGAGAGGATAGAACAAGGAAGAGGGAGGACAGATCGGCTCCGGCATTCACCTGGTGTTGGTCGGAGAAACCACGGAAAACTACCGATCAGAGCAGCCGGCCGCTAGAATTCTCCTCCAGACAGCAGCTGAATTCGACCTAGCTGAACAGCTAGTATCGAAAATCCTGCCGCCGTCAGGACTCGAACCTAGGACCTCCCGGTTAGAGGTGCTGCAGAGACATCAGTTGATGCACGCAATACATCTTAAAAATTCTACTGTCTTCTTTCGTCATACTCTGGCACCACTATTTTGCACCTGGAAAAAAATGCCAATCTCCCACTTCGCATTCAATCTCGATTCCCGAAAGACCTCTTTCGCCCTCCATAGCAATGCAGACTTCCACTCTCATCTAACATCACCCACACTGATCCAACACCTCCCATACTGTCGCACGCCTACAAATTCCAAGAATTATTACCTTACGTATCACATTCGTCCGAGGATATGCCAACAACTTTACCATTTTTCATGTATGTATATTTAAAATACCCGAAAGACTTCAGCCGAACGGGTAGCTAATAAATTAAAAAAAGGACTTACGGGATTGAATATCAGTTCAGTTGACGCGCCAGGAAACACAAAATAATGAATGAATAAACGTATCCTAAAAGTAGGTCGTAGGCAAAAATAGGCTCAGCGGTGTCGTAAGCACTGACGCCCTAATTATGGGAATGCAGTTGGTACGTGCAGTAAGAATAGATGAGAATATGCAGAATAATGCAATCTAATGCAGTAAAACTTGCTCAATGCGGAATCTCAAGGGACCAGTATTTATCCGTATTAGACAAGATTTCTCATTACACAATTGTCAGGACCACGATTCATGTTCACATTAGACACATTCCCGCCTTATGCACGTTCCGCATTGAGCAAGTTTTACTGTACTCGTCTTTTTTTTTCAGTATTGAAATTGTTTTCTTGTTTTGGATTTTCCCGAATTATTTGCTACATAATAAAACCATAGATATCACTCACACGGCTTGAAGCTGCATAGTTTTATTTCAATCTCCGCGGGTACTGAAAATTAATAGCATAGGTTCTTATGGAAATACGAGTAGTTGTAGTAGCATGCTCTGAAGAAAGCTTTACCTGGCAATTCATTTCCGCAATGTCTTTCCATGACATGTTTCTGTTTATTGAGATAACTTTTTTACTAGCAAGAGCAAGATGTTGCCTGAAATATATTGTAAAGGTTTTAATATTAAGGTTTTTAAATTATATGAGGCAAATTAATCCTGCACGCAAGTTTTTTACAAGTTAGTAGTCCGATATTCCGTGCAGAAATGTTGTATTATACGATACGATGATTTTGCATACGACGATGTTTTTAAAAAATATATTAATAAAGCGAAAAATATACTTGTTGTGCTATGAAAAGCATACATTTCTATACAAAAATTACTTCATTACATCAATATGTCAATGAACATTAATTCATAAAATACCATATTTTCAATGGACGCAAACGCAATAATTTAAAGCCTTTCAATCAGTTTATCAGTGTTTAAGCGCTAAAAGGACCTTAGAAATCTAAGTTTTAAGTTGCTTCACATCACTCCTTATCTCTTCAGATTTTATTTCAAGACATCTTCTAATGCTTGATATTTAATATTTTATTATATCAGTTACTTTCATTGATTTAATTAATCATTAAATTTATTAATTTAAAATTGGTATAAGACATAATTACTCTTATTATGTACTTTAAATTAATTATAAAATCCTATACGAACTAGCGGCGTTTCGAAAATGTTCACCTCAGACATAAAATGTCCGTAAGTGATATATTACGTGTCTGTTAAAGGCTTCAACATCATAACCTAATGTAAATTTTATATGCAATTAGTAGGTTCATGACATTCAAGGCCGTGAAAATTGAATTCATTAGTTTCTATCTAATATAATAATCAACAGTTCTCATAATTTATTTAAGATATAATTAGCAGGACTCGCACTAGCTATGCGACCATAATGTGATTAAGCGTGCTCATAGCGTATACTGAAGCGTACAAAATGTGCTCACGTCAAAAATTATGAAGTTTTACTGAACTTATTAAGTAAGTAATCTACACAAAAACTGATGTCATTATTCCAGAGAAAATCAGACAGTTTGAATCCCGAGTACGTTCTACAATTTGATGTCAATTTTGAAACTGAAAAAAACAAAACTACTTACACAAACTTTTAATCTGCTTACCAGACAGACATACGGTAATAAATCGTAGAAAAATTACACACTTTAACCTATTATCCTAGTCAGTCGAAATCATTTTTCTAAAGTTTCAATTGATGGTATTATATAGATTGTGATGTACAACAGGGTTCCACTTTCACAAAAATATTATGAGTAAACCCGTTAAAAGTGGTTCCGGAAAACTGTTTTTTTAACTAAATTTTAGATATTGTTTTAATTTCACTGCTCCATACGAGTTTTAATTATTCGAATCAAATATGTTTTCTTGGAGTTCACTTTAAGTTAACTCCTGACTCGTGTGAGACCAATTTTGATGACAACTTAATTTCCGGTTATTAAAATACACTTGCACATTTAATTCAGTTAAAAAATTGAAAATGTTTAGTTACCGACATTGGCGCCCCCGTCAGTGGCTCGTTGGTTAGCGTGCTAGTTTTCTACTGCGCAAGCACGGGTTCAATTCCCGATCGCGGCAATCTGTGCGCTTTCCTTACAAATGAACCAGTATATTGCTGTGTGACGATGATAAAACCCACAAGAAGGTTATGAAGACCAGTATATACGACGACTGCGTATCTTTGTGCTAACCACACGAACTCCTTATCTAATGGTCGAGAGGCTTAGTACCGCTGGTCAGCCAAGGCTCGAAGTGGGCAGTCGAGCCATAGAACAGGAACCCACATTGATATCTTCATAAATTTTAAGTCAAGAATTCATATTTAGGTCTTGAAATCGTCTTAACTTCAACCTGATATTAAATCTTGAATTACTTGATAATAATAGTTCGCATTAAAATATTTTTTTTAATATGTTGAATTAAAATGCTTCTACACACAATTTTACGAACAATGCATAAAAAATGTAGGTATGATAAATATCTTATAAATATTTTTTGAGTATCCGGCCATCGTCTCCGTTAATTTCCTACAGAAATAACTTTTTGGACTAGAATCCAATCCAGTTCCTATTATACGAAGGTTTTCAATATCGTACGCTTTCAATATCTTCGAGAAGACGGAAACACGAGTATAGAATACACCCTGAAATTCTTGCAAGAAATGTTGTCACGAACAGTCACTTCATTATAAAGCCAAACTTGTTGCTGATTTATAGGTTATATAATCAATATTTGAATGACAATACTGAACCTCTACTAAATGAAGGAGATTTAATAAAATTCTTTGCAGTTCTTCTACGGTTTGAGATTTTACGGGTTGAATTTTTTTTCTTCAGAACGCGTCATAGAATAGCAACGAACGTTTTATGGAATGAATTGAAAATTATGTATACACTCTAACAAAAAAAGTAGTGGTGCTACAACAACACGTACTTACTTGCTTTACTTGTAACGGATTCATAATATTATACTAGTTCATGTACCTGCAAACGTGTTTTCAATTAAGTGAGATTTTTTCACGTCGAATTCAAAATCATGCCCATTGAGTTAACTCGCCGTGCACTTTACCGCTACACTACACAGTAACTCTTAAGTACTTACTTGGTCAACGCATAAAAATCTAATTGTTACTACCATTATTTCCAACAAGAAATTTTCAAAAATTCAAAAAGGTTGAAGCAAAATAAAACCTGCGCCATTCTTCTAAGTGTTCCATGAGCTATCCGTGAATGAAATTAAGCAAAAAAATTGAGCGGTTTTTGAGAAAATGCTTTTGCATTGCCTGAAATTCAAGCAGAAATTACGCGAAAACAACTCGTTTCTTCAAAAAATACTACATGACCTTTTTAAGGATGTAATTTTTTAGAAAAAATTAAATTTATGGCAAAAATATTGAATTTTGTAGTTTTGAAACTTTATGACCTTCAAACAGCAATGCTACATTTTTGGAAATTGTGAATCCACAGAGAGATCTCTGGAAATGAGACCAGCACTCATTCCTTTACCCTATTTTGATCCATTCCAGAAAAAATTCAAAGAAAAAATTTAGAGCCTTTTTTAAAGAATAACTGTTTAAATATTGCTTATATTTCACGCAAATTTAAAAGGAAACAACACATATTTCCAGAAAAATACATAATGTTATATCAAAATCTGTCTTTATACAACAGATATCTTTAAGGGGAAAATCTCTATTTTAATTATTGAAGTTGTAAGAAAAGGCCGAAAAAATTTGATTTTTTGCAATTTTTCATATATCAGAATTTCAACGAAAGTAATACCTTCATCATTCTTTTAACCCTTTTTTGAGCTATTCGAGAACAAAGTTTAATTCAGTAATTTGAAGCCATTTTTGAGAAAATTTAGAAAATGTTTTTTGAGGCTAAATGTAAAGTACCCCCCAAAATCAAAATAAATGTTTTAAATTTAAAGGGCACCGAGTTCCTTGAAATTGATCGAGGAGTAAGAATTTTGAAGAAAATCGGCAAAACGGTTTAGGCGATTGTCATTAACACAGATGTATGTTTTGCCGTCAATCAATTTTTTGGTATCACGAACCAACAAAACATGGATTCTGAGTAGACAAAGTGATAGAGAATGTACGTTACTATACTAGATATAGCATCTATACTTCGGTTTTTATAACATGGCACGTGAGGTCCTGATCTTCATGAATGAATATGGCACGGTTTTCCGCGTCATTATCGGTCGTGCCACTAGATGTCGCTTGATCTGCAGCACTTCTTGATACGGTTGCGATCACGCGACATCTAGTTGAACGACCGAGAAAGACACAAAAATCCGTGCCATATTCATCATGAAGACAGGCCCTCTTGCGCCATGAGATAAAAACCAGGTACAAGATTTCGTTACCTGGGCCTGACAATAAGAACCGACCGATTCTCATCCTGCGCCGTTTTTCTACCAAGATTAGAATACGTTTTCTTCTTATGAAATAAAGCGAGAAAGTAAAAACGATTATATTATATTTCGTGCTCTTACATTGTTTAGAAATAAAGTCTTAATGAACAATGACATGGATGATATCCTATGTTTACACGTCAAAAGCAAAATGAATACATCTCTTCCTTACAAACAATTGGAATTTAGGGCCTTTCGTTCCAGACAGATTTATTACTTAAACATTTTAAATAAAACTTATAAGTTAACCCCTACGACATACCTCATTGCTTTAAGTGTGGGGAATGACTTAGTCGTTTGTTTAATTTTAATTAATATTTACAAAATATAATGAAGGCATTTCAGTTGTAGAACTATTTTTAAAATGTTTTCTCAATCAGTAATAAATTATACACTATCATAGCATAAACATTAAAATACTTTCGTACGAATGAATATGCAGAATGTTAATTGTCAAGTAATAGAACGCTTTTGTTCCTGTTGTCGCTAAACGAAGCTCGTGAAATAATCAGATGTAGGGAAAAGCAGAGAATATCAGTCAATTTGGGATTACGATGAGAGGAGGAGCCCCACCTTCCCACACATACATGCCAAACATAAATAATTCGCATTGAGGAAATTCCACTTTGTGTGGGCTGCCAACGGGCCACAACGCGATCACCTTGAACCCCGTTGACCCATACGCTCTCCCATAGCCTTCGGCCCCGGCCGTTGCACCCCCGGTCAAAGGGGTCGCGCAAATTCACCCGCCCATTATTCGGAGACAGATGCTTCCTCTGGGAGCGACCCACCAAGTGATTCACAGGCGCTACTGCAGTCCGCGTTCCCTGCAGCGGAGCACCACGAGCGCCCCGCGCCGCGGCCTCATGCTACTGATGCTTCCACAGCTGCCGCTACTGCATAGAACAGCCATGTAAATTTTGATTTCCCCAGTAGTTTACTCTGTGGAAATCAAGTGTTGGGCATACTTGACAGGTTTCGTAATTTACATCAATGACTTACTATTGATTAATCCAATATATGAATTCCTGAAGGTCAGAAACATGACATTCAATGACCACATTATTGATCTGGTAATATGTGAATGTCATGTCAACGGTCAAGAATGTAATCCACACGGGTAGCCTACATGTGAATTGTTACAAATAATATTTAGAGGCTCGATTGAATAGCGTGGTCTGCGTGAAGACAAGAAAGTACCCGAGATATAAAATCATGCTGACAAAAACAAGTTCATGTTTACTAAAAACAAATAAAGCTTTTAAATTCTAGAATTGGGAGATGAAAAAACAGAAGCAAGTAGAAAAAGACTGATAAGGAGTGGCAGCTTCTATCTTATGCCATGTGGCTTTTGTTTATGAGGACATTTTTTTTAATGTTTAGATTTCTAAATAAGTAACACCAAAGGAAACATATCTCGTCAAAATATTTACGTTGTCCGAGGTATAGAAAGCATTAGATATCAAATTGACCTGCACAAAGCGACAAGTACAGCATATGTTAAACGTTCTTCTGTGTGTGTTTATCCATCTTTGCTGCAGGTCACCGTTTAGCCCCCTCGGTTTGGTTGACCAGCCCTTCCTGACATCTCCGAAGTCTCTAGCACCGCGGGTTTCCGGGCCAGTGGCTCGTCCCCGTTCCTTTATTTATCCATTTGCCTTAGTGTAGGATTGAATCCCTCCCTCTTCTCGACTGACGGAAGCAGCCCCTAGCTCCATTTTTCTTTTCTGGTTGGAGGGAGCTGCGGAGGTCTCTCGTAGGGCCATCCCGGCTAGCCGGTTATGGGTGAGGGTATCGATCTTATGGGAAGGGTGTTATAGGAAGGAGAGGGTCAATGAGAGATACACGGTGTTTGGGTCTGTCCCATCACGACACAACACAAGGGATCCAAGAATGACACCGCAATGTATTTTTGCAGGTGTCCAGTTTTAGACATACATTTTTGAAACACATTGTACGCTCGAGTGCGATAATAATAAAATATTTCATAATTTTGTAATGTGAATTGATGTTTTGAATATATATATATATATATATATATATATATATATA
>BLKR01011914.1:0-25841 GCA_011170035.1 Teleogryllus occipitalis | reverse complement strand
TTTGGTGCAGATGACGGGGGTGTGGGCGGAGGCTGAAGGCGGAGGAGACGGCTCCGGTGGCAGAGACTGCGGTGAAGGGTTGGAGGCGAAGACGGAGGCGTGGGAGAGGGCAGAAGCCGGAGGAGAAGGCACCGGCGGGGGTGAAGGTTTGGTGCAGATGACTGGGGTGTGGGCGGAGGCTGAAGGCGGAGGAGACGGCTCCGGTGGCAGAGACTGCGGTGAAGGGTTGGAGGCGAAGACGGAGGCGTCGTAGATGGCAGAAGCCGGAGGAGAAGGCACCGGCGGGGGTGAAAGTTTGGTGCAGATGACGGGGGTGTGGGCGGAGGCTGAAGGCGGAGGAGACGGCTCCGGTGGCAGATACTGCGGTGAAGGGTTGGAGGAGAAGACGGAGGCGTGGGAGATGGCAGAAGCCGGAGGAGAAGGCACCAGCGGGGTTGAAGGTTTGGTGCAGATGACGGGGGTGTGGGAGGGGGCTCAAGGCGGAGGAGACGGCTCCGGTGACAGTCACCGAGGAAGGGTAGGAGAAGAAGGCGCCCGCGAGGGAAACCGGGATGGCGCTGGGGCGGGGCGTGGCGGGGCGGGGCGCAGGTCGCCGTGAGTGAGTCACGAGCTGCAGAAATAGTCCGGCGCGCGCGGCGTTGCAGCCCGCGCGGCCCGCGCCCGCCAAAATAAACGTGTACATCCTCGCGGGGCAAACACTTCTGCGGGCAGAGTAAATCCGCGCAAATTATTGCCCGCGCGTGGGCGAACTGCCGGCCGAGGACTGCAGCCGCGGCTCTGCTGTGTTTGGAGCGCGTTTTTACTGCACGGATTTTCCATTGGCCCGGATATGCATTTTTAAGAACACTGTACGTAATATAGAGTTTGAGAATCAAAAATGCTTTAATGTCTTCAAAGAGAATGACTAATAAAATTAAAAGAAATACTATCTAGTTTGTAAAGCTTGTAAAATGTGCTTGATGTGAAAATGTGAAAAATATCAATGAGTGATTTTCGATTTTTCTTTCATTCCTGTATTATCTCATAACGATAATTAAATACCAATTTAACGCGACGAGTAACAATATTATTGCACCTAGGGAACGTGACATCACAGAATGCGAATTTTAAAGAATTTTCTCACCTACTTGGGAATTGTTACTTTTGTGCAAATCGTTATAGATTTATCTAAAATACAATCATTGTAATATTTAGAAAAAGCAAAGATTTTGCCTTTAATAAACACAATTTCGCTAATTACAAATATTTATTTGCCGATTTTATATCCATCATGTAGAGATAAAGCTAGTGCAGCTTGAACGTTCTGCATTTATCGAAAATTGGCCATGAACTAATAGGATGAGTAGGCTAAAATGGTAATGCTCAGTACTGAAGTTGCAGTGCTAGTTGATTGTGCAATCTTACCATGATACATCGAATTGTCTCAAATTTAATTAATTATTTTTATTACTACCTTATTTAGTAGATCTCTGAAGCACTACAGTTGATCGTAATTCCACACAATTTATGTGAATAAAACGTACATTTCAGATACGAAACACAAATGTAGTACCAGGGTTGAGATCTATCACGTGCAGAATCATGGGACTTTAATGTATCTGCAATGAGCATTTGTGTTAATGGGCGCCCACTGAGAGAAGTTTCCTTGACATGTCAAAAGCCTACAGGTAACAAGCGGATAGAAACATCCTGCGCGTGCGTATTCTATTGAATCTCCTATGTCTGTGATAGCGGGAAGTAATGCTTGCGCCGTGGGGGGGGGGGTCGTCGTCCGACTGCAGCGCGAGCGGAGGTGGCGCTGGGAACCGCTCGCGCGGGCCGCGGGGGAGGCGGAGGCTGCGCCCAGCACAAGGAGCGGGAAGGCGAACAGGGCTGCGGCGATGAGAGCGGTCGACCCACCAGAATTTGATTAATTGGTTTTGTTCGTGTTTCCGGGCGCGTCAACTGATTTGGTCATTAGTCCCGTTAGTGTAGTGCATGTTTTTTTTCTCGGGGGGATGGCGGTGATCTTCCTCCACTGGATGGCGAGATCCGGCGACGACCTACCGTCGGCTAGTGGGGTTTCCCCCTAACCAGGACTCTTCCACCAGCGGGGCACCCCCCCCAGCCGGGTCAAGCTCTAAGCTCCCGACCTGTTGCCCGAAATATGTGGTACTGTAGTGCATGTTAGTGTAAGTGTGGGTGTGTGTGTGTTAAGCAAATAGGAAGGAAAGATCGCGATGGCCCGTTTGTTGGGGTACTCTTCCGGCATTCGCCTGCTGTTGATCGGAGAAACCACGGAAAAATACCGAGAGACTGAATTCGACCTAGCTGAAAAGTTAGTGTCGAAAATCCTGCCGCCGTCAGGACTGGAACCTAGGACCTCCCGGTCAGAGGCGCTGCATTGACATCAGTTGATGCACTGAGCTACCGCTCCCGGTACCGAACAGAAGGAGCGTTGGTTAGACGTCGTTAGGTCTAATGATAGAAGGTCTAATTTTTAATGTCTAATGTCAGAAGGTCTATGAAAGCACGTCTAATGAAACTTTGGTCTAATTTTTAAAAATGTCTAATAGTATTTGGTGTAATAGTCAAAAAGTCTAATAAACTTCGCTCTAGCGGAAACAAATATCTAATCTATTATTCTGTAAAAGAAATACGTAACAAAATGTGGTTTACATATCATTACGGCAGTGTGTTATTTTCTGAAATGAATTCCCAATAGGAATGATACACTTTAATTCAGAAAGTACGTAATGTACATAAAAAGTAACAGGTGTTAAAATTTCAGTCTTTATTATCAGTTGTTGGTAGAATGTGGAATTTCAATCTGTATCTCAAAGACCGAAGGAATAAGTCCATATCACCACGATCTTTATACTTTTTGTAATTTTCTACCAATCGCACTATTTGCCTTTGAATGATTTTGTATATCTATTAGACCTTATTAATTGACCTTGTAATTGTAGCCTATTTTGGTATTAGACCCTTAGTCGCATTAGACCTGGTTCGAAATAGACGAAATACGTTCATTTGATCTAACGAGTATTAGACCTTTTGTTCGTGGACCTAACGACCTGAAATCGGAGCGTTTGCTGCGCGCTGTAGGAAGCAGCAGCAACAATGCATTCATCCTGCGATACATTTAATTGATTGATTAATTAATTATTTCGAGTTTATGGGCACGTCAACTATAAGGATCATTACTCCCGTGAGTGAATTGCAAGTTTTTATCACGAGAGGTGGCGGTCTTCCACTCACCCGTCTGGATCCGGCGCCGATCCGGTACCGACCTACATATCGGCTTGCGGGTTTTCCTTATCCAGAAATCTCCCACCTGCGAGTCACTGTCTCATCCGGAACAAACCCTAAGCTGTCGATGTCTTCCGATGGTAGGTTAGGATAGTTATTTTAGTGTATGTTATTGTGTTAAGGGGTGAGGATAGAACAAGGTCCAGAAAGGAAAGATCGCGCGCGGTCCATGGCTCGTTTATTAGGGTATTGTTTTGGCATTCACTTGGTGTTGGAGAAACCACAGAACTCTACGGATCAGAACAGCCGGCTGCTAGTTCTCCAGACAGCACCTGAATTCGACCTAACTATCTAGCTAGTGTCGAAAATTCTATCACTGCCGGGACTAGAACCCTAGGGCCTTCCGATCAGAGGCACTCCTCACATCAATTGATACCCTGAGCCACCTCACCAGTAGATTGGAGCTTTGGAGGCGTAAGGAACAACTGACTCCGCATATTTAACTTTTTTATCGGGACGGCTCTTCCTAGCACTGAGATGCTGCGTTCACATTGGCAAAGTCCCAATTATTTAGTAAATCTTACAAACGGCACTGAGGAGTGTTCTTTGGGAAAAGAGCGACTGACTTCAAGCAGATCTAGGGGGGCGGCCGGGGGTACGTGTCCTCCCATCGAAGTGAGTGAATGAATGTTGATTCCAGGTGTGCCAACTACATACGTTATTAGCCTTATAAATGAAATATATGTTACTTCCGTGGAGGTGGCGGTTTCCTCCCCCCACTGAACCGTAAAACCCTGCGCTCACCGTCATGCCAGATTGCAGGATTTCCATACTCCAGATATTTCCCCCAAAGATACAATGAGGGACAAATTCTAAACTGCCAGCTGGTTTCCCGAAAGGTGTACTGGGAGCGGTGGCTCAGTGAATCAACTGATGAAACTAGAGTGCCTCTGACCGGGAGGTCCTAGATTCGAGTCCTGGCGGCGGCAGGATTTTCTACTCTAACTTTTCAGCTAGGTCGAATTCAGTCGTTGTCTGGAGGAGAATTGTAGCGGCCGGCTGCTCTGATCGGTCGTTTTGCATGGTTTCTCCGATCAACACCCGGCGAATGCCGGAGCAGTACCCTAGCAAACCGGCCACAGACCAATCATTCCTTCCTCTTCCTTGTCCTATCCTCATCTCTTACACTAACATTTACTACACAAGCACACATGCCGGGAGACCGGTCGGGGACTTGGAACTTGTCCCGGCTGGGGCGGTGCCCCGCTGATGGGAGATACCTTTTTGAGGGAAAAATCCGCTAGTCGACGGTAGGTCAGCGCCGGATCTCGCCATCCAGTGAGGGAAGATTACCGCCATTTCATGCGATGAAAACTAGCCTTACACGTACGGGACTAATGACCTCAGCGCCCGCAATCACTAAACAATCAACCATGAATGAGAGCGCTATTGAAATGTGCGTGTGGGGCAGGGCAGATCGCACTCTTGAGGCAGCCCGCCTCTGAGGCGCAGGGTGAATCTGGGACAAGCGACTAACCACTATGTCCACGGTGGGACTTGAACCCGCGACCTTTCCGACCGACGCGCTGAGTCGGCATATGCTCCAACCACCTCGGCCATCCAGGTAGGCTATTGAAGTGATATCATTTAAAATTATTTTATAGAATAAATATTATTAAAAGGAAAAATGCCTCCTTTAACACACGCTGTTCGAAAAAATTGAATATCAACTGTTTTTCAAATTTATTATATTTAATGAATATAAAAACATTGTTTTAAGCACATTTTAATTCAATAGACCATACTTCAAATGAATCAGTTAAACCAATTTGCATAAAGGAAGGAATAATTTCTGAAAGTTTGAAAATGCAGTGTGGACAGCTTGAAGATTAACCATCAATGAAACATTCCAAAGCAAGACAAATTGACTCATTATCAGCAGATTATCCATTTTTAAATTTGGAAAAATATTTTTGTATTGTTTATAATGTCTCAGATTTTAATAGGAAGATATTATTGAAAATTCTTTTGTAAAATTCTGAGAAAATACATCTTTTTTCAAATCGTGCAATTCCGTTAAAATTATCGATCGCACCAAAACTCCTGAATATATGCATGCAAATATGGTTTCAATTGCATGCATGCATGCATGCATGCAATTTTCAACTCCATGCGTTTCACCCTGTAAAATGCCACATAACGTTTTCATTGTTCTTAAACCAGTTTTTTTTTCTTGAATTTTCTCCATTTCTGTTAAGACTCGTCCTATTAGTCCTGACAAATTGCTAAATGACTTTGTTATAGAGTTCAGTCGGACACGTTTCGTTCCCACGGACATGTTTGGATCGACTTCTCGATGAATTGTACTGCTCTAGTCACACAAACATGATGCAAACTCGAAAGCCATTTCAACGTTCCTCCGAATTTTATGAAGGAACAAAAACATAAAATTATAAAAAAATGTAAAATATGCAAATATATGCTCTTAAAATGAAAATATGCTCAATCATCATACATATGCAAAACTAAGCACCATAAGAACTTGTATATCGATCCCAAACAATAAGAAATGAATTTGTGGGTTTTATGCATATCATTACATTTAAGGAAAAAAACAGACAAATATGCAAAATCCGCAGCCTAATGATTACAATACTTTTTTTCTATTTTACAATATTGATACGTGAAAAAGTAAAAGAAATAGAACTTGGGAAATGTTCATAATATTTCGTTTGTATTTACAATATTCCAAATTGCCTTTTTCGTGTTGTAGATCACACGTAATATTCAAGGAAAAGATAATCACAGAAAAACTGTATACTCACGAATCAAGAAATATGTATCTCAGCATAGCAAGTATAACGCGCTTTTATGGGGGTTTTACAATTTACAAGTTGAAAGTTGTTTGGGAAAGCAAAATAATGAATCCATTTCACCAGATTTACTTCTTCACTCGGAAATAACGATATTACTGTGTGCACTGAATAACCTTTCTCTTCTTTTGAGAGAATCCGGTAGCTGAGTGCCACTGCCCCAATTTGTGTCATAAGCTGAGTCTTCAGTAAGTTGGCGACTTTTATAACGCTTGTGTCACCTTCATTGCTTTTTAGTTTTTCTGCCCCATCAAAGGGAAATCTATTTATCTCCGGCCTCGTTGCCCGGAGTTGCATCGCACGTGGAGATCATGTGCGCGGAGCTCCTGGCTACTTCTTCGGAGATCATGTTTCTCCTCGAAATAACTGAACACATTTCACGAAAATTCATTTCTCACCTCTCACAGTAATTAATTTGGAAGACATGACTAATACTAAAGTACATAAATAAGAAATAAGTAAGTAAAAATAAAAGTATCATGCTTCTGTTTTAGAAATTAAGTACAATTAACAAGACGTTAAGTACAAGGAACTACTTCATCGACTTCCTCTACTTAGTTTTCTCTTTATTTGTAGACTTATCAATTTATTAAAAATTATATAGAAAGAATGACTTATTAGATTTGGTTGGTTGGTTACTGATTCTGGGCGCGTCAACAGCTTAGGTCACTAGTCTAGTAAGAGTAGTGCATGTTTCCCTCGGGAGATAGCTGTGATGCTTCCGCTGGATGGCGAGATTCGGTGCTGACCTACCGTCGGCTAGTGGGGTTTCCTCCTAACCAGAACTCTCCCACCAGCGGGGCTCCGCCCCAGCCGGGACAAGCTCTAAGCTCCCGACCGGTCTCCCGGAATATGTGGTAGTGTAGTGCATGTTAGTGTAAGTGTGTGTGTGTATGTGTGTGTGTGTGTAATGGGAGAGGATAGGACAAGGAATAGGAAAGACAGATCGTTGCCCGTTTGTTAGGGTACTGCTCCTGCATTTGCCTGGTGTTGATCGAAGAAACCACGAAAAACTACCGATCAGAGCAGTCGACCGCTAGAATTCTCCTCCAGACAGCGACTGAATTCGACCTAGCTGAAAAGCTAGTGTTGAAAATCCTGCGTCGTCAGGACTCGAACCTAGGACCTCCCGGTGAGAAGTGCTGCAGACTTATTACAAAAATATTAATTTTTTTTTACATAACGCTAGGCACCTGGCAATATTCCGCAACGAACTGCTATTAAATTTCCCTTTCAAAAGGCGGAAATTAAATCGTTCGTCGGAGATCATTCATCCAAGAAGATTTCAATAAAGTAATATGTTAAAATGAACCCAAAAAGTTGAAATGGGCCAGATATTATGAGAACGATAGCGTTCAGAACAAGATGAAATTTTCCTGGAAACAATATCTGTTTCTACTAGCCAACGTTCTTCGTACATATGGATGTATTAAGAGTTATGTTGCCTTACATTTTTTCAATAAGAAATACTACTTCAATATTACACACAATATACTCAAGTTGTCACATTTTTTTCAGCTATCGTTCGTTCAACTGAGTCCGTCATTGAACTTGAGAATTAAATTGCAGATTCACACAGCTTAAAAGAGAAATCTGATTTGTTTATCAAATAAATTCAAGAGAGAGATTCTCAGGTGAGTTTACTACATTATGAATTAGGTAAGATGAGTACATCGTGTTTACAATCAATATAATACTCCATACGAAAATGACTAATTCCTAAAGTACGCATTGTAATTCCAATTTCTAGATCGAAAATGTTCGATTGATTATGTATCACACCCTGATTCCAAATATGTACTTTCAATTTCTCTAGCACGTATCATTTTTTGATAAAATGGTTTTAATATTGCGAATATGCAAATTATTCACCGAAATATGGACTTATCTAGTCAACAGTACAGAATCATCAGAAGAGAAAATATGTGAGATACACTAAATGTCACTCCTTAATTCCAGTATACGCTTACATTTTCTCTAAAGCGAATAATTTCTTAGATATATGGTAACTGTGCGAATTCCCAATGCAAAGCTGTTCCTACAGGAACTGTTGTTGCTGGGGACGAAATAAGCTTTTGTTTTTATTGACATATCTCAAAACACATGAGATATCATACGCATGGGTCTCTATTTGCTGGAGAGTCAGGTGTTGTCAAAGGAGCTTCCTCGAATCTCGCCTGGATATTAATATACACCAATGTTCTTGTAGAGTGCGGTTGAGCGAGTGTCTTTACGCTATATCGGTATGTTATTATCTATATCCAATTGCCTCGCAAGTGTAAAAATAACCCTAACATATTTTTCTACGTGTGTTGTTCCTTCCCAATAAAAAGTCAGCGGCGTGGATCCCAAACATGAGATAGCATATAAAGGTGTCTCTGTTTGCTGGAGAGTCGCGGTTTCTCAATAGAGATTTCTCGAATCCCGCCTGGATACACAATATTAATGTAGACCAATGTTCTTGTAGCCAGAGGATGAGAGAGTGTTCCTCTTCTTCGTATGAATATGGATGAATGGATAGATTGGATGAATTGATGGATGAATTGTTTGGTGAAGGCGATGGATAAGACAAATTCTGAAGCATTCCAGTATGAGCGTGAAAAAGTTTCAAAAAACAGCACAGAATTAAGGAAGAAATCTTCCGGAGACCACAAATCAGAGAGATTTTAAAAGATGGCGCGATCCATGCAAACGATGACTCCAGAAGAGCAAGATGCCAGGACAAGTTTGCAGTGGATGTGTGAACATTTTCTAGAGAAAAACAAATCTTCAGATGTTTTAATGAAATCAAGACACTTTTGTGTATATTTAAAAAACTGTGCTGTATATTGTCAGTTAAGGTACACTTTGTACACTCCCATTTTGATTTCTTCCCTGATAACCTTGGTGACAGGAGTGATGAACAAGGTGAGCGATTCCACCAAAACATCAGAACAATGGTTTCTGGAATGAGTTTATCATGGCAGATTATTGATGGATGTTATAGAGTATCATAGAGAGCTCCGCTGGAATGCTGGAGAAGCTCCTGAAAAAGTTCACATGAGACGTGGGAGTTTATCACATTTCTGAGTAAGTGTAACTAACACAATTTATAAAGCAATGGAATATCGTCGATTTTTAGTCTAATGAATGAATTTGATATTGTAGGAAAAATGGAGAGTGATGGTGAAAATCTGAACGCCGCAATCTGAATTAAAATTCGTTTAGTAAAATATCGATCATTCGTAGCTTCTATCGTTATCCACTTTCAATACACATGTTAAATTCGCACTATTCTTATTACTTGAATATTCCTGAATGTGTTTTTTTTTCTTTTATTTTGAGGTCTACCTTAAGACTGGATATATAAATACATATTCTGGTTTCACATTTTGTAGCAGTTTCTATCCAATGAATGACCACTTTCAATGAGAAAGGAATTCGGGTCTCGAAACACAAACCGGAAGCCAACAAACAGGGTGACACGACGCATGTCAGTGCCCTCGCCTCCGCACTCGGAGAGCGGAAGTTAAACGATCAGGATGGCACGACGTCGCTTTGCACAGCGCCAACGCATTCCCGCCGCCTCTCCACACGACACGGGCGCCGGGCGTAGCGGCAGCAGCTCGCACATGCCGCTCGGAAACGTTTGTTTGCACCTTTACCGCCCTCACCCCCACCCCCGCTCCCACTCCCACTCCGGCCACGCCCCTGCCGCGCCACACAGCCGCCCGCCCTCTGACCCGCTTTTCCTCCATCTCGCTCCTGCCTGCGTCCTACCCCAACATTCCACCCACCTCGCTCCTCAGCCACCCACGCCCCCTCACCCCTCCCCTCTCCCCGCCACTTTGCCCTCCCCCTCATCACCCACTTCCCTCCCCGCTCCTCCTCCCCCACTCTTCGCTTCCGCCCCACCTTGCTCCTCCTCCCCCCTCCCCCTGCAGGCTTGCGCCAGGCGCTCCTGCGCAAATTCAAAATCAAAGAGAAACAAACTCTTTGGCGCGAGTCCGGCGCGCGGCCCGCGGGAAGAGGAGGCGAGCTTCACTTTTACTTGTTTTCGGCCAAACGTTCATCTTTTTGCCCGGCAGATTCCACATTTTAAATTCTTAAAAGCGAGCCGCGCTACTGGGAAAGAGAGGTAGTGTGAGAGAGGCAACGCGGTAGTTGGTACTTACGCAGGTGAAACGGTAGAGTTGGCCATGGGGTGAGGTGGAAAACAAATAGTTATAGCAACAGTGAACGTGAAGTTGTCGCTGAGGTTGATAGAGTTGGGGAGGGAAAGTGCAACGGGTATGAGTGAAGAGAAACGGAGGAAAGCGACGGTCAAAAACTCAACCGGGGAATACGGACAAGCAGGCGGAGCGAAAATATTAAGACGCCAGAGAGATGCAAAGAATCGACGCTGTAAAAAGTAGAAGAGAGGGCAGACGGGAGACAGCGGGGAAAAGACACAATGCGGTCTCTTGGAAGCAGGCTGTGCAAGGAGTTGAAAGTGTGAGTACTCGTGTGAAACGGCTAAGCCGAAATAGTGAGACAGGAATAATTAGTGGTTCTAAGACAGTGAGATGGAGATCGCCAGAAAGTTAATGAATCTGAGAACAGAGTATGAGGAAGTGACGGAGAGATGACGGGTATGTAACATAGAATAGAAGTGTCGATAAATCACAAAAATTGAGAAATAGAAAGAAGACAATGCTAGAATTGAGACATTGGTAGTTAGAAATGAAGAAGCGGAATACAACCAGTACTTAGGCTAAGGGTCGAGAAGGACGTGTGAGCGTGGTTGAAAAGACCTATTAAGACAGTGTACAAGCGAATGTAATCATGCGACTATCGGTCCAGGGAAAAAATAATACGTTTTGAGAAGAATGTGTCACACGCGAAAATGAAAGAGAATATGAGGTAATTATGAGAATTAGTAACGAAAAATAATATACGATGAAAGTGGAGTAAATGTCATACATTCAAGAGGTGGCAGGAGTAGGAAGAACAAGCTCACACAAGAGAAATCCTGATGGAGGGTAGAACGTACGGATCTAGTCAAACCCTGAGCACGCGAGGAATTTGCTACAGAATGTTACTTAAACGAAACACAAACGACAATTCTGGAAAGGGCGAACATTCTCACACGTCGACAATTCTGGAAAGGGCGAAGAGATCATGAGATTAACAAGAAGAGATGCTGTGTTGAAACATGTGTGGGTCAACTGACGTTATATGTGAAAAAACTAGTTCAGTGGGTAAAGTGTGAAAGAAACGAAGGGATGGTGCAACCAATTTGCATGGAAGAAGGCAAGATGTGGGTCGACAAAGAACGTGGGCGCACGGGGGTAGAAGATGCCTCGCACCACAGACTAAAGAGATAATTCTTTACTGTAAAATGTATATTTCTTTACTATATGCTCGCACCCTCGCGACGGATGCTGAAGGTGAGGGAGCAAGGGCGAAGGAGCAAGGGGATCGGATCACAGGTGGTGGAAGCGAAGGCGGGTAAGCGAGGGCAGGGGAGTGAGGGCAGGGTAGCGAGGGTGAAAAAGCCAGGGTAGGGGGGCAAAAGTGGGGAAGCTAGGGCAGGGTAAGCGAGTGCAAGAGGGCGAATGTGGGAGAGCGAGGGAGGGGGAGCGAGGGAGGGGGAGCGAGGGAGGGGGAGCGAGGGAGGGGGAGCGAGGGAGGGGGAGCGAGGGAGGGGGAGCGAGAGAGAGGGAGCGAAGGTGGCGAGCGAGGGAGGGGGAGCGAGGGAGGGGGAGCGAGGGAGGGGGAGCGAAGGAGGGGGAGGGAGCACCGGTGGTGGAAGCGAAGATGGGGGAGCAAGGGTGGGGGAGTGAAGGCAGGGTAACGAGGGCAAAAAAGCCAGGACAGGTGGGCGAATGTGGGGAAGCCAGGGCAGGGGAAGCGAGTGTGGGGGGCGAATGTGGAGAATCGAGGGAGGACAACGAGCGAGGGAGCGGGAGGGAGGGAGGGAGGGCGGAAGAGCGAAAGCGAGGGAGCGAGGGAGGGGGAGCGAGGCGCGGCAACGAAGTTTGTGTGCGGTGGAGCGAGGGGGAGAGGTTGGAGGGCGGGCAGCGGGGGAAGGGCGAAGGGCTGGAGCGGGGCAGGGCGGGGCGGGAGCGGTGCGCGCGTGGGTGGAAAGGTCGCGGAGCGCGGCCCTTTGCGTCCCCGCCGTCTCCCTTGCGGCAGTGCCCTTTGGAGGCCACGCTGCAAACCGGCGGCGCTTAGCAATTCATGAGCACTTACTCGCTCTTAATTAGTAGGCGTCGCTCACGGAAAAATAAGATAAAATGTTCTATTATTCTTTAGGATTGCTAGGGTTATTATAGTCTTAATATCAATTGTTCTCTCGTCTTTATTACTTCAACATCTCTAAATGTAAATTCATTCATTTACTTGGATGTTTTTTTAAACGAAAATGAAGTAAGATATTTTATAACTATATTTTGAGTAGGAATTATAGTTATAAGAAAAACAAAGGGGTCTGATCCAATGTAGTCCCTTGAGTTTAAAAGAAATGACAAATCTGGGTGCTTTCGTTACAAATAAGGTAAATATAATTATGTTGTAATATATTAGATGTTAGACTCTTATCACCATAATCGGACTAAATTGTAATTCGGGATTACAGTTTATTTTATTCGAAAACTCTTGACAAATGAAGTGCACGCAAGGCTTTTTTATGTTACATAAGCAATATAAAATAATGAAAATCTTATACATTTCTGTTTCGAAAGGGCAGGTATGATAAATTCTTGAGGTCCAATGTACTGCCATGATTCTGAAATATTAATATTTATTTATTTGTTTATTTATTTATTCAACGTCAAAAAACAGTTAAAACTGTGTATGACGTGCTATGGGGAGAAGTGAATTCTGTGCACATTTTCAAAATATCGAAAGAACCATAATGCCTTTGAAATTTTTGTCGCATTTATTATCAAGGAGATACTCGAAATCGAGTGTTCCAATGTTAGCTAGGTAATCTTTATAATTGAAACGTTGTAGCCTCGCTCGTGGTCCATAGCGAAGTCGATTGCCTTTCACCACTGAGGTCCGGGTTCAATTTCCGTCGATCTCATGTGAAATTTGTGCCAACAAAACGAGTTTGGCTGCTTCACAAGGGGTAGCCCAACCCCTGTGAAGTGTCCTAAACCCTACCTCTATCCTTATTCCTTGCCAATTATGGCCGCTGGGTAGTGACGCAGGTACGCGGAAATTCCACCTGACGGTCCTCTTGAAAACTGACTGCGACGAAACTCGACAAACGTAAAATACAATGTTAACACAGGGTTATTCCAAAGTACAAGCGCTCAACGCCCTGGAGGGGCTAGGAGACGCGTTGCGTCAGTAAAGACGTAATTTTTTTTAAGTCTTATATTAATCGTACCTTAGAAACCCGGAGTCAGATTTTAGGAACAGATGCATTTTCTAGACACTGAACACACACAATCAAGAGATATCTAAGTATTGTCCTAAATCAGTTGTCCATCATCAACCGGTAAGTTACTACTTCCAAAAGAATGTGTTTATTTACATTTAGTCATTTTAGTAGTATATAACGTGAATATATGCAGAAGAAATTATATTGATACTTTTTGAGACAGAATAAACATAAATTTACTCTATACGTAAACTTCACGAATGAAACTCAAATAAAGTGATAATTGTTAATTTTACTGTTTGTTTGGCATTGTACTACTTTGTCGCTATTGATCTCCCGGGAAATGCAACAAAATTCACCGTACCTTCATTGTCAATATATTGGCAATCAGCATCCAATTATCTGGTACGCTTTTTCTCTCCTTGCAGTAAAAGCAATTCTTAATGAACTTAATAGTTCGTTTAGCTCATGTTTGCACATCAGGTGGCAATCCACTAGACGGGTCCGAACGTGCATTGGAAATTGATAGAACGTTTGGAGACGGACAATGTCCATTAGCATTTACTAACGAACTAGAAATAGATTTAAACCAAAAACAGAAATTTACTGTATTCAAACACTAGTATTAAAACAGTAACATTAATGTCCAAACAGTCGATCTTTATTTGCACTCTCACGATTTTCTCTGTACACACGCAGAATTTGGTAATTAGACGAATGACAAACAAAGCAATTCAGAGTAATTAGTGCATTTTATGAAAATTTAATGTAAAAGCATGTTAATTAACTTGGTATTTATTTTATTACCTGATTTTATAATGTTATTATCAGCCTTATTCGTTTTTATTTCCTCGCCATACTTCGTAAGAAGAGAAAATAACGTAAATTGTGGGCCAGAAAAATTTAAATTTTGCCGCGATTTTTCGACAGTAAACTATTATAACGGACCCTGGTAACAAAAAAATAGATAAATCTTGTTCCTGTCTGTAGAAAATTACTTCCTCTTAACACGTTGTGTAGTCAGAATCCTTATTTTCTAGGTTCTTAATACTGATAAATCGATCGATTGATGACAAAACGTCTGTGGTCAAAGCTAACGCCTAAACCGTTCAGACGATTTCTCCAAAATTGAAATTTCTTGATCGGTTTGAACGAACTCAAGGCGGTGCGAGTTTGAAACGGATATTTTAATTTCGGGGAGTACTTTACATGAAATCTCATCATTTTTCAAATTTTCTCAAAAGTCGCTCCAGTTTTTTGATTAAATTTTGTCCTCGGATAGCGTAAAGGACCTTTAAAAAAATAGCGTATTCTCGTTAAAATTCCTGATTTTCGCAAAATTTCAAAGGGGTATTTTTTGCGCCGTCTCCTTACAACTAAATTATTGATGATAGAGATTTTTCCTTTATAAAATCTGTTGTTGAAAGGCATCTTGAAGGAAAGTAATGTACAATATTCCGAAAATATGAGTCGTTGCCGCGTTGTTTGTCTTAAAATGTGGAAAGTTTTCAAATAATTATTATCTCAAGAAACGGCTGCAATTTGTTTGTTTGAATTTTTACCTCATTTGTGTCAAAGAACGGTATAAACGATGGGACTGATTCATTTTCAACGGACGCTCCACATTTTCGAAAATTGCAAAAAGCATAAAATTGAAGATGGATATTTTTGTCTTAAATGAAATCTATTCTAAAAAACCAGAACTTTAAAAAGATTATGTACATTTTTTGAAATAAAACTATTTTTTCTCATAGTTTCTTCTGGACGTTAATGTAAATTACAAAAACAAAATTCTCAAAAAACACTCCAAATATGATCTTCAATTTTTGTGCCATAGTCAGGACAAGGGAAGATTAAAAGAATAACGCAGGTTTTCCATTTTTGATGAACTCTCTGAATTTTTTAAAGTCAAAAAATAAATAATACGAGAAAGTATGTGCAGTTGCAGCACTGCTAGTTCATATCATACAAATAACTCAAAAATTGAAAATGATTTCAGATTTTGACGAAACGATTAATCAAGCAGGCTTCGATGGAATGATACATACAGTAATTAACTTGCGATGAATTTTAAAGTAGTAATATAGTAACTCAACGTACGTCTAATTTTAATCCAATGCAGACATCTGTTTTTTTGGAGTGAAATTCATAACATTTAATTTTTGTACCATAATTATTGAAAACGTGCTCATTTTAACTTCCATTCCTTTTCCCTACTTCTGCACATACATCTTTTTGACGAAAATGTTACGTGTCTCATCACTGGAGCAAATTTAGGCAAATAGAACAAATATCAAATAATAATCGCATCCTATCGTCGTCACGGTTGTATGGAAAATCTTCGTGATAAATCCTGGTAATTTGGAAAGAGCGCTATCAGCTCTCGTTGCGATCGATAGGTAAACAAACGAACGCTTGAATAGTCGCAGGAATGACGGGTGGACAGATATATCAATCAAACAATTTATCAACCAACATTCAAACAATATGTCATGATTACTGATGCAAATCAGTGGAACGCTTCAAGCTCAAACACGTGCCCATTCTACGGGGAAATGACATCTGTTTATCGCGCCCGTTCCAAAAGTTCAGACATACGTTCAGACACACGTTCAAATTATGGTACTGAAAGTACTGCATGTTTAGTTTGAAAATAGATATTTCCCGTACAAGTTTAAACATATATAAAAGGATAACACACAATATTATAGAGAATATTATTTAAATTTAATAATTTACAGAATTTGTAGTGTGAATTTATCTAATATTTGTTTCTTATTTTCATAAGTCTGTTGACGCTGTGAAGGAAACTACAAAGGAAACAAAAAGGAAACTACAAAAGGAAAAAACAAAAAACTACAAAAGGAGTACTTTTATTTATTGAGTCCGAATATTTCAAAAACATTAAAAGCACATTTGTACATTGACAATATTTCTTTTTCTAACTCCTAGTGTAAAGAGTACAAAAAAAATTAATACATTATTTTTGAGTAGAGATGGTAGATTTTAGCAATTGCTAAAAATACGAAATGTTACGAAACAATGAAAAAATAGTAATTGAATAGTTCCGAGTAGAAAGGAAACAACTAATTTCTTGTCACTTTTCAGGAGTAAGGAAACATTAAATAATACTCACACATATTATATTATCCTGTCCAATGTTTCTGTGTGAATCCACTAACGCTCGTCTAAACACTTTTATATGAGGGGAATACTTTCTTCGCAGTACAATTTGCTTTGCTTTAAAGAGGAACATTCTAACATTTTTGACTTCTGTCCTTTCTCATGCTGATTCAATTGTACGTTTGACGGTCGGTACAATATATTTCTGAAGGTTTTCAATCTGCGATAAAATACGAAATCGATCGCAAAATGTGAAATCACTTAGAAAGGGCGAAATTGTCATGAATGTGCATATAACTGCTAAATTGCATTTTATGATTCCCTTCGTGTTCGCTCTCTAACTAGGGATGCGATATCGACAACAACAGATTGTTGTTTGAAAACATTTAAATTGAGTGGCCGAGTTTGTTTTGATAGTTAATATTTAACATACAAACAAGGTAAATAATTATAAGAGCAATTTTAAAAAATCGTGAAAGCCTGAGCATTCACGGTCGTCTCAAGAATCAAAGCTGCTTCAGATCACTGTATGTTGCACGCGTTATTTCTTACGCTTTTATATTTGTTCAAGTTTACAAATGGAAAAAAAATAATTATTTTCCCCTTTTCTCATTTTAATGAGAAAATCTAAAAAGCATGGAAATATTTTATTAAATCTCAGAGTCCTCCCTTCATAATTTTCTCAACAGATGCTACAAAATGCTAAATATTAATTTTTATAATGATAAAAAATACTACAGCCCTTTTTTCAAAATGCTGAATTGTGAAAGATTGAAAATTTAAATTCCACTATGACAACGCGCCGGCGCACGTCTCGTTCTTTGTAATTCTCGTTCTTTTCATTTTGCAAAAAAATGGCACTGCAGTAATCACGCAGCCTCCCTGTTCTCTACATGTGACTCCCACAGGCATTTTCCTGCTTCCAAGATTGAAATCCACATTCAAAGACCGTCAATTTGACGCATTCGAGAACATAAAAAAAAATTTCACAGCGGGCCTTATGGCAATTCCGAATGCAATGAAAGCTGGAAGCGACAACCTATTAGTGCCTAGCGGGACATATATGGTACGCGCATTACGGTTTGAATTCGCGCATGTTTAGTTGCTGAAATGGACAAGTTTAAACTTCTTCTGTGCATTTATCTTTTCTAAAACGTCCACGCGTTTAGATTTGATAGAGCAGTCACGCCGATCTATCGTCAGAACCAGTGGCGGCCGGTACAAAATTCTATTGGTGGTGCCATTTAGTGATGTGTCATCGATGTTCAAAATTATAACATCGATATTAATAAAAAGACCATCGATCAAAAACCATCGATGTTTTTAACCATCGATGCGATGTTTTAAAACTGGTTTAGTAATCTCTAAAATAATATTTGTGAGTACAAAATTTAATTTTCCAGTGACCATGTTTATTAAGTTATAATGGTTATTATAACAAACTAACAATAATTAAACAAACTAAAAATGCTTGATTTCATTTAACAAACTAAAAATAATTAAAACAAATAAAAATGCTCAAACTGAAAACCTGAGCATCCGGAGAAATCTCAAGAGGTCAGAGCTGCCTGAATTCGCTGAAGAATGGTTCGGGAAGAAGAGGGGAAGCCTTACGCCCACGGCATACGGCGCCTCTCCATGTGTGAAACACAAGGAACGATGTACGAAATACCAGGGCATCGGGCTCATCCATAGCGAGAGATAGTCTGCGTGATGAAGATAGTGCCATTAGTGCACTCTGTAAAGGAAAACGTGAACTTCTGTGCCACTTCGATTGTGGCACCGTCGCGTCCGTAAGAGAGCATACAAACCAACACGTAGTTCTTCACACAGGGTTAAATGAACATGGTGCCAATCCGTAGGTGGCTTAGAGGTTTAGAAAAAGGCCGACAGATGGCACCGTTCCCGGTGCGTTTGAAGAGATTATTGATAAGGCATCGAAGGACTAAGCGTTCGTTCAAATTAATTATTATAAAGAAGAATATTTTGCAGAAACGATATTTTATATTCATTTGTGGTGAACATTTTCTTTTCCTTCCTTTTTGTTTGTGATGCCATGGCACAATGGCACTACTCTACAAGCCGCAACTGCTCAGAATTAACAAATATATTTGTGTGAAAGTTATTTTTTGGTTCGCTCCGTTCGACACAACATGTATGAAGAGTGAGAATAAATTCAAAATAATTGAATCACCAAAACACATATTTTGTAATAACGTTTTAAAAGACTTAATAACCAGTGTTTTCATTCAATGAATTACTTATGATTGTTGGAAGGAAACTTATTTTCTTAAAAAGTTCACTGTACCATTTATGGTACGCAAAGCACAAATGAGAGCATTTCAATTTATATTTTATTTTCGATCTTTTGATGAAATGCTGGTAATATTTAGAGTTTGTTAATTATTAATATTTCTACTACTACTATTATTATTATTATTATTATTATTATTATTATTATTATTATAAAAGAAGACATTTTTTAGAGTTTATCAAATATTTACTTCACACGCTAATCGGGATGGGTTCGAAAGCCTATAAGATAATGTGTATTTCATTTCGTGCAATGCTGTTTTATATTGATTAAACTTTCAGAGAATTTTCTAAGGGTTTTGTTCTGGGATTTATTGGTCAAGAAGCTCATATTATTATTATTATTATTATTATTATTATTATTATTATTATTATTATTATTATTATTTGAGGACGCAGATATTGAAGCAGTTTTTAATGCTTCACCGGATTCTAGTATTTTATCTAATGAAGATTCAGGGAATGAAGATGAGGGTGTCATTCTTCTCAATCTCAGCAAACGGCTCTGCGTAAAATAATGATTTCACGTCTATCAATAACGAAACACGTTGGAAAATCAGACCATTGTTGGAACATATAAAACTCACATTTTCAAAATATTTCTCACAAGAAAATAAATTGTCCTATGACGAACGAATGGTAAGGTTTTTCGGCAGGCATGGTCTGAAGCAATATATCCGGTGAAAGTCTTTGAGTTTTGGATACAATGTTTATTCTTTAAATACTCCTAGTAGATTCATAGTTGACTTCTAAATATATCAGGGAAAGTCTACAACAGCTAATTCTGAGTCAGATAAAACATTGGAAAATCAACAGCTCCACTAGTAGAAATGATAAACAGTATGACACCTGAAGTGAAAAAATGCCATTTCATTTCTATTAGGTCAACTTGTTCACAAATTTCAACTTGTTAATCCACTGAAAAAAATAACGAGTACTATGATACAGACAGGTACAGAAGAGGAAACCGAATACCAAAGAACTATTCATTACTAACAAGTAAAACGTAAGTGTTGGAGGAAAGGATTAGTATTCATTCTGTCATAAATAAAGCCAACTGAATATATTTCTGTAAGTGGAATGATAATTCTACAGTACATGTAGCATCGAATTTCTGCAGAGTAAAGCAAATTACTAATGGGAAAAGATACGGCCATAAAGAGAAACTAGTGATACTACAGAATGTCACAGACTTTCTCGAAGTAGAGTTTTCTAATTCCCTTGGTGTGGACTGTCTTTAACGTCTTGCCCCATCCTGTTGCCAGCTGCAATCTATCGCCGTCCAAAGTACATTTTTTTTCAAATTTTTCCAACTTTTCGGTTTCCTAATAGAATTAAAATATTACTTCAAGAATATTAAAGAAAAGGAAAACAATGTAGTGATTGCAGACAGACAGACGGGCATTATACTTTCAATTGGTTTTTCGGCATAAAGGTGTTAGAGGATTTTTTCTTAATTTCGTAACTGAAACTATCCCATTTTTCGTTATTAGGGCCCGGCAATGAATTTTTTATTAGCAGTATTACATAACTTTCTCTATAACATGTATATTACTCCTATATAGTACGTATAGGAGAAAGTAACTAGAGGTGCTACAGAATGGCAAGGACTTTCTGGTAGTAAAGTTTTCTGAATTCCTTGGTGTGGACTGGCATTAGGATCTTGCCCCATCCAGTTGGAATCTGCCATCTACCGCCCTATAAGCTACATTTTTCGGTTTCCTTACAGTAGAACCGAAATATTACTTTAATAATATTAAAGAAGAGTAAAACTAAATAGCAATTTTCATTGAAAAATATAGAGCCGTTTTTCAGAAAATAGCGTTTGAGCGTAACTGTAAATTTGAAGCTCTTTTTCACAGGAATCTATTGACTTTACGAAAAACTTCATTTGCAGTCATTTGAAGCAATTCTACCCACAAATGCAATAATTTATAAATTTTGCTGGAAATATGCATGTTAACGAGCATAGGTATTTAAAAAAAAGAATACATTTGTGTAATTTTTGAAGAACAAAAGAATACACCAAAATGAACTTCACATCATATTAAATAGTGCCATTAGCAGTATGCGAAATTTGAACTCGTTTTCACAGAAAAATATTAAATTTTCAAGAGACTGTACATCTCAACTTTTCGGTTTCCAAATTGTAGAACCGAAATATCATTTTAAGAATATTAAAGAAGACTCAAACTTTGTCCTAAATAGCAAATGTCATTGAAAAATTTGGAGCCGTTTTTCAAGAAAAAGGCGTAAGGCGTTACTGTAAATGCGAAATATGAGGCTCCCTTTCACAGGAATCTATTGAGTTTACGAAAAACTTCCTTTGACGTAAGTTAAAGGCCTTCCACTCACAAATTCAATAATGTATATAAATCCATTGGAATGTGCATATTAACGGCGTGAGAGTGATATTTCAAAAAAATTATTTGTGTAATTTTTAAAAAAACAAAAGAATACACCAAAATGAACTTTACATCATATTAAACAGTGTCATTACTACTATCCCTTGCAAAAGTTTGAACAAAAAATTGAGTGTCATTTTTGAGAAAATGGCGTTTGAGCGTTTCTATAAATGCGGAATTTAAAGTTCATTTTAACAAAAAACTGTTGAGTTTTCGAGAAAATTTATGACATTATTTAAAGCAAATGTACTCAAAAAAAATAATGTGGAGAAATCGCCTCTAATGTTAATATTGCCGACGTAAGAGACAGGTCAAAAAATTATATTTTTCTTGTTTTTTAAAAAAGAATAAAGCAATATGGCGTTTAAGTCATCGCAAAGGGTTCGTTTGGCACTACCCCTACCAAAAATTTTAAGAAAAAAGCTTGAGCCGTTTTTGAGAAAATAACGTTTCTGTAATTTTGAAGATTGCACACAGTAATGCACGAAAATTACTAATTTTTTTAAAAAATGTTCAGGATCTTTATGAAAGAACTATTTATGGACAACAAATTTTGTTTTGTTTGTTTGTTTGTTTATTATAGTCGCATCAACCAAAGGTTCTTAGCGACTTTTCAGTATCTTACAAATTCATATTTGATTTTACATTATTTATATGTATACATAGCACAAAGTTTACAATAGAAACGAGATACAAAATAATAGTACAAAACTTGACATCCAATCATGGCTGGTATGATAATATGTACAGGGAACCACTTATATTTTATTAAATATATTAATGTTCTGACAAAATCTTATGATTTCCTGTTGATAGGACTTGGAATATGTACAACTGCTTCGAATTGTTGCTCCGGTGATAGGCCATCTCTTTCTACCTGGAACTTAGGACAAACGTTCAAAATATGAGATACCGTTAGTTGAACCTCACAAAAGTCACAGAGGGGTGCGGGTAGTTTGTGAAACAAGTGTGCGTGTGTTAAATTAGTATGTCCGGAGCGAAGTCTGGATAGCACTACTTGTTCTCGCCTAGTCATTCGTTTATCTAGATACACTGAGAAGAAATCTGATTGCGTTTTATGGAGGTGGCTGGCTTTGTATTTGGTCCATTCTTGATTCCAGTTAGTCAACATTCTTTTGTTCATAAATTTTAGGATGTCAGTTGTAGTGTTAACTAGGTTGTGAACTGTATTGTCTTGTTTGAGGTTTACCAAGAAAGAAGTCGCTGTGCTAAACTCTTGAGTAACGTTGTTTTCCAAGGATGTGGGAATCCAGGCAAATGAGATATCTTTTCTCGTTAATGATATCTGATGGTAGAGTTCAGCGATTGTTTGTAAGATTTCGCATTTGCGCTTACTATGGTTTAACTGGAGTAGAGTGCTTGATGAGTTAGTTACAATTGAGAAAGAGGGGTGCGTAAGTTCTTTGACCAGTTTTAAAGCCTGCATGATTCCATATAACCCGTAGTTGTAAGGCTTACGTGGGGTTTGAATGTATACAATGTGTTGCGCTCAGCGGTATACACATTGACTTCCGGACCGTCAGTCTTGAGAATGGACTTGATACCGATAACAGTGTGTGACTTGTATTTCTCAGCAAAATCATTGAGAATAGATGTACTGTATTCATCTGAGGATGAACTTTTCTCAATTTTCAGTAAAGACAGGTCAATTTTGAATTCTTGTAACAGCCAAGGTTGGATTTTGCATGGGCGGTGTTTTTCAATCTGAGAGAGTTGAATATTAAGGATTTCGAGAGGTTCCTTGATTTTTAGATACAAGGGAATGATTGAATAATGTTTCTTGAAGAGATCCCGAAGGTATGGTGAAACATTGTTGGTTATAATTGGATTGATAGACGAGCCAGCTTTAATTGCATACTTCATGCCGAGCAATTGGCGTCGGAATTGTAGAGATGGCTCCTTGGCTTCAGTAAGTAAGCCACCAATAGGCGTGGTACGGAGGCATCCTGTACATAAGCGGAGCGCTTGATTGTGTAGGGTGTCTAGCTTGCTAAGAACACTTATGCTAGCTGAGTTGTAAATGATAGATCCATAGTCAATCTTACTTCTGATAATTGTTTTATAGGTAAGAAGCAGGATGTCTATATTCGCTCCCCAGTTGTTGTGGTTAAGATATTTGAGAATGTTAAGCCGTTTTTTACAGTTGTCAATCAGCTTCTGGGTATGTTGTTTCCAGCTCAATTTGTTATCAAAGTATAGGCCTAGAATTTTAGTACAGCGGACCGCAGGTAGGACATGAGAACCCAGTAAGAGATGCGGCAACGTATGGTGCCTATTCCTTGAAAATAGGATACATTCAGATATTTTGGTGGAGAATTTAAATCCTGACTTCAGGGAAAATTCGGAGAGTTTGTCGAGAGCTTCTTGCATGTACTCTTGAGTGTTCAGCAGATTATTGCCTTTACATAGAACAATGATGTCATCCGCGTATTTCCTTACTGTAACAGGTAAGGCAATATCCTTATCCACGTCATTGATTGCGATAAGGAAAAGTGTTACACTCAAAACTGACCCCTGTGGAAGACCATTTTCAAGCATCCTAGGTTGAGATATTTGGTTATTAATTCTGACTTGAAGCTGTCTATTAAGTGTAAAATTGCGGATGAACTCGAACATATTTCCATGAACACCGATGTTGTGAAGAATTCTAAGTACTCTATAGGTCCAGACCATGTCATAAGCCTTTTCTATGTCTAAGTTCACAGCAAGTACGTGTTGGTGATTGATGAATGCTTCTTGGATGAATGTGGCAGTATTCAGTAGGTGAGATTGTGTGGAGTGTCCTTGACGGAAACCATACTGGTTGTTAGCCAAAATTTGTTGGGAGTCCAGAAACCAACGTAGTCTATTGTTGATGATCCTCTCTAGAATTTTGCACATATTAGATGTTAGAGATATTGGACGGTAGTTATCAGTTATAGCCGGGTCTTTACCGGGCTTAGGAACAGGAATGACAGTAGCCAGTCTCCAGGTGCTTGGGAAGGTCTTTTCTCTCCATATACAATTGTAGATGCGTAATAGAATATATTTTCCTTTAGGGGGTAGCTTTTTAAGAAGAATATTTGGAATATTGTCGGGGCCAGGAGAAGAATTGTTGGATGATTCAATAACTTCATCAAGTTCATGTGGTGAGATATCCACGTTAAGTTGGTATTTATTTGCTAAAATTTCATTCCCTTTAGGAATTAGTTTGGTTTCTTGTTCGTTTTTATGTGAAAGAAATTTGTGCATGTAGTTGTTGGAACTCGAGTTATTGGAGAATGTCTTGGCAAATTGGTTAGCAATGTCAGATGGGGCGGTAAGTATTTTGTCGTTGCTTTTAATAAAGTGGATACTAGTTGATTTTTTATTTCCCTGAATAGCTTTGATTGTTCTCCGTGTATCATTGATGTTACAGTGACCGTTTAATGATAAGTATTTAGACCAAGAATTAGTTTTGCTTTCTTTGATGACTCTTCTGGTGATAGCTCTGGTCCTTTTGTATTCAAGCCTGTTCTCAGTTGATTTATGTTTCTTATAACGGTTAAATGCATGTTTTGAATTCCTTATTGCTTCTTTACAGTCGCTATTCCACCAAGGTGTGTTTGCTCTTTTAATATTGAAAAATAACTTAGGGATAGCCAAGTTTGCTGCAGTAATAATCAAATTACAGAAGGCTTGGATGGTAGCATCAATGTTGTTAAATTTAAAGGGAATATTATCGTCTATTGGAGATGCAGAAATGAAGTTCTGATATTCTTCCCAATTGGCTTTGTTGAAGTTCCATCTGTTTATTTGGACTGAAGGAGCAGGTGTAATATTTATGTTGTTAATACCAATAAAAATGGGGAAATGATCGCTATCATATGGGTAGTCTGAAACGTTGCAAGAGCATTTGTGTGCAAGGGATGCTGATGATATAGATAAATCTATGGCGCTAAAATTATTGTTGTTGATATTGACATGTGTAGATTCTCCAGTGTTTAATACAATGCAATCGTGGTATTCAAAGATGTCTTCGAGCACAAGGCCTCTGTTATCTGTTTTATGAGACCCCCATACAGTGTTATGACTGTTGAAATCCCCTAAAATGAGGAAAGGCTTTTCCAATTTATTAATTATGTCGATTAATTCTTGTGCGTCAAAATTGTAGCTGTTTGGTAAGTATAAATTACATATACTAATTGAAGTTGGTGAGAGTATCTTGATGGCATTTGTTTCAATATTAGATTGCAAGTTCAATTCTTCATATGGGATGTGGTCTTTAATATATATTGCAACTCCACCACTGGCATGATTAGTAGTAGTTCTGTTTCTAAAGAAGCATTTATAACCTTTAATATGGCCATGATGAGACTCTTTAAAATTAGTTTCTTGAATGCAGATGACATCTGGCTGGGTAAGGTCGCACAAATACTGTAAAATTTCTAGTCTAGGATAGAAACCATTGACATTCCATTGGAGAATATTCATTAGTTGGAGCTGATGTCTGCACTGGAGTCGGATTCAGTACATGATTCTTCAGAGGGTGGTAGAACAGACTTC
>BLKR01011913.1:0-25842 GCA_011170035.1 Teleogryllus occipitalis | reverse complement strand
GCAAAAACCCGGTTTTGAAACATTCTTAGAATCTTCTGGCCTGATCCGAAAACACTTATAAATTTCCCACCAGGAGACCGAGACGCGTCGAATGACAACCTGTGTGTTTTGATTGGTGCACGGGAAGTAAATGAAAGATCCACACACACATTCGTAGTTATCCAAATACTGTAGAGGGATAGATAACGTATAATATAATTTCAGAAATTGTGTCCTGTATACCGTGAAAATATCTTGCAAACGAGTTTTCTGAAACGTCTCCGTACTTCGGCAGGAAAGGAGATCTCTTCAATAGAAATTATAGATAGGATTCTCAGCAGAGCGAAGGTGTTGTATTCTTCAATTTACGACAATCAGGAAAACTAGTTATAGGGAAACTATTCATTAATATTGTTATATCTGAATTCGTAATATTACGTATGGTGGTTCGTAATAAATATGAACAATTCTATCAGTAACAAATGGTTGATTTTGCAATAGACCAAGTTAGGTCTCAATACAAATAATAACAAAAATTAAATATCTAATTACCGTAATTCTAGTAAAAAAGTGTAAATCTTGCACGAAATAAAAGAAACACTGAGGACCTGGTATAGACGACAAAGCATTTTGTAACTTTTCAGAGGTATTAAAACGCTAAAAATTCTGCTACATGTTAAAACCTTAATGAATTACAACTTAAAGTCTGTCTATTTATTTAGTGTATTATCGAACATATTCAAAATAAATTTATATCTTGCATCTAAATGAAATTATTCATCTTTTATTGTAGAGTTTCTGAAATTAACCTAGGTGACTGTACCCCTCTCTATTATCCTAGAACGCTCATCAATTCCCGTCCGTATAAGGACTAATTTCTGTACGTTACAGAACAACATTAATGAATGTTCAAATATGTGTGGTTGAGTCAACATTGTTTTCTTACTTTGAGAACATTAAGACTTGTTTCTCATTATACACAAAAGTTTTCTTTTCTTTCAGTATTATGTATTAGGTGTTACCTTGTTCAATGACTCTGCCATGAAAGGTACATTGCCTTGTAAAAATTGTTATTGTTGAAGTTGTCGAAAACGGGGGAAATGGCGTCGGATGAAGAGCTTTCAGTACAATTTGAGTACTTACATAACTATACTTTTCGCATTTATAATACAAATTAACAAGACTGCTTCACAGGAATTCAGAACTTAATCGTTCTGCATTTCCCTTAAGGCTACACCAGTAAAAGCAGATCCATCGCTTCGTCAGTCTGGGGAGCGTCGACTGTAGCCGTAACGCTGTCCATAAAGAGACAACGATAAAAGGTGGGCAAATGAAAACATTGACGACTTTTGGCTCCAATGGTTCGTCAAAAACGCGCACTCAGCCGACAAGTAATGTTAGCGAGGGCATCATCCCCTACCGCGATGGGCCCGTCAGCGCCGCGTCGCCCCAGGCCATAACCCCTCACCGCCCCCCCGCCCCCCCCCGCCTGTCGGCGCCCCGGAAAGCGCGCTCAAGAGGGGCACAAGCGCTACGGACATATGACGTGCCCGGGATGCCTGGCACTTTGGTCGCGGGTGAAACTGACGGGAACGAAGCATTTCGGATCCTTTTGTTCGGCTTCTCAAAATCTGTGTTGTTCCATGAAAATTTGTTTTCAGAATGATGTCCTCTTTATGGCATGTCTCGAGGTTGCTTCTCCTAGTTGTGGTATTCCTTCCGTGTTGATATGTGTTTACTGCCAAAACTCGATAGACGTTGTCCTGCTCTCTCTCTCTCTCTCTCTCTCTCTCTCTCTCTCTCTCTCTCTCTCTCTCTCTCTCTCTCTCACACACACACACTTTCTCTTTCTCTCTCTTTCCACCCTCTTCGGTGAAAAAATCTTTCGTATGCCTTCCTTCGGAGGGGAAGTAAAGCCGGCTGTCTCATGTTAGTACATTTACTGCATGTAAAAGATCCTCAAACCTAAATGATGCCTCTGAGCTAAATTCAAATCGCCTGTTTCGTCGCCCAAATAATACCTTCTTTCTTCCATGATTGGTGAAAGGAGTGTAACGAAATATGCGTGGTCAGACGGAAAAGCAGGCCTCATGGCCTGAGTCTCGCCACGTAAAATAAGGCAAATTCAATTCAATTCAATTCTTCCTCTCATTCCCCTCTTTCTTGTCTCTCTTTTCCTCTATTTTTTCCTCTCCCTCTGATTTCCTCTCTCCTTCTTGCTCCCTCTCTCTCCCTCTTGTTCGATCCTCTCTTCTTGCCCCTTTTTTCCCTCACTCTCTCTTTTCCCCTCTCACATCTCTCCATCCCGCGCCGCCCGCTCCTCCTGTCCTCCTCGGCCTCGCCCCGCGTCACATGGCAACGCCCAACAAAAACGAAGCCCAGGTGGATGCAGAATTGCATTCCATTGTTATCTGGTGCTGCAGCGCCATCTAGCGGAATTACAACAAAATAAACAGCATTAAAATCTTCTCCATGCATACTTGGATGTACCAAGTTTCTTGGAGATTGGTTAAACGGAGTTTTTTCGATCTGGAACAAATTAACATCAATTTGTATGCATAGAGGATGTCCAGAGAAGAAGCAACGAAACTTCGAAAATAAGCTCTTAAGACTATTTAAGCATAACTTTTGTCTAATAAAATATTTCGATCTTTCGAATGTCTGACCCGCAATAAGCACTCAAAAGTTGGTTTGCAAAAATATTTTCTAAGCATAAATTTGGATACCACAAACATGTCAGCAGTCCAGAAATTTGTAAATTGTTTATTATTTTCAAAGGAAACGAGTATATTTGTTCAGAGACAAAATTTAACATTTAAATTAAGGACTCAATTTACACAATTCAATTGCTTTTTACTTTCTGGCTACGGAGAAGAGAACTTTCGTCACAAAGATTATGATTGGCGCCCAAAAAGGCTGAATGTTTACGTAGTGCGTGTACGCCAACGAGATTGCGCCAGCCACACAATTCCCTCACATATGACCGTTCTACACTTAAAAGTAACTTTCGGCTAAAGCGTCAGTACCTTTTGCTATTGACAACTTCAACAAATCATTTCATTAATTAATTCGCAAACTATCTTAGTTTGCCGACCTGTGTTTTGGAGGGTATACAGTTTTCACGTAGGGCTTCGAAGATCTAGTTTATGAGCAAGAATGGGACACACGATACCCGTGTCTTTTTCCCAATAACTTTCTATAGCATTGCATAGTTGCGGTGGACTATATGTAGAACACCTATTGCTGCAGTGGCTATCACCTACCTTTGATAACTATCTCTCTCTCTCTCTCCCCCTCTATCTCTGTCTCTTTCTCGCGTGCAAACACCAGAATGCTTTTTTAGGATATGCATTCGAACCTCTTTCCTGAAATTGGATATTTGCAGGAAATGTTGCCATTAACAGGGAAATCAGAAAGTACATGGCAGATTACTCTTGAGTTTATATATCCTGGCAGTAGACGTAAATAAGCTACTACTGTGTCATCCAATCGGGAGCTAAAATGTCGTCACGGTGACTTCTCTGTGGTGACGTTTAAGCTCCCGATTGGACGAAAACATCAACAGCTGATTTACGTCAACTGTAAGGTTATAAAATCTCTAGTGTAACGACATAATTAAAATTCATTAAAGTTACAAACATTGTGATCAATGAATACTCTCTCACAAAGAAAAAATGTAGTAAATGTACTGTAGATAAGGTGACATTAATTAGAAGTTGGCAATTAGAGAGATTAATGAATTCCTACCATAATACATAATAACGATACTGATTACACCGTGAACAATTGTCAATTGTTGTTGATTGAATGAACAGTTATCACCTTTAAGACTTTTCATAATCTGTTATGAGTGAACATAAACCATTGACGTTACATTAGCTGCCACAGCATAATCGTAACCATGAAGGTGAAGATATGCAAGCTAATTTATATCACGTAGTTACAAGCATTGATACATAGGTAGCGCTAGTGGTATCGGTGAAAGATGAGAAGTCTCGTTACCTTTGCAAGGGAAAAATAAACAAATGATTACCTCGCAAAAGGAGTGCGAGAATGCATGTATTGGTGGTTGTAACGTAGATAAGTGGTATTGTAATTAATTAGCACTCATGACTGGCAGCACATTCACACACTAACAGCAGTACAAGCTGCACACTGCACAATTAATGTAGTATTTGGGCACAAACATTGTCACAAATTGAAATGATACATCTCACAACTGGTTTTCGCATGACGCGATTATCAGCACGTGTGTAAATGATAATTATGTAGGACAGAATTAATCCTTAAGTAGGCGCCCAACAATACGTAAATGAGCGCGCGGCGTATAGAGTACGCCATTTGATTGGCTTCATGTAGAGCAACTAAAATGTAACTAAATACTTTAAACTATTATAAATCTTTATTACACTAAAATATTTTATTCGAACATTTTCTCATCACACAATTTTTTAACATGAACCACAATGTAGGCAAAAATTATTAATAAATTTACAAGATTCCAGTCTCCCAGAAAGTCTCTTTGGCATGATGTGCTTATTCGTGCACAAAACTATTTCATATAAAATGTCTACGAAATGAATAAATGTAGGAAATTCGTCTTTGACGTTATTAGCCACTTTTGTTTATGCGTATGGAATAATTTTCTTCAAAATATTTTTTTTTGTGTTCTAGAAATTTTTGTTCAGGGAGTGTTTTTCCACTTTTTTTGAATGTCTCGTAATTGTTTCTTACGACACGATCTATTGTGTTTGAAAATGATTTTAGAAAAATAGTGTTGGCTGTTTTCAGATAACTCATCGCTATCGCTATCACTGTTGTAGCGTGATCGTCTTCAGATTTTCTGTCATGATCGGACATTTGTACGTTTTCCCGTTTTTTATCAGACAAGTCGTCGTTGATCTGTTCCGCCAAATGTGGTTGCATCCTAAAGTTTGTATCTAGAAGAGCGCCACTAGTGATAGTCGTACTTTCCATTGTAAAAACGAAAAAAAAATTAAATAACTTACGTACCTAGGCGCACGGGGTACAGGCGTACAGAGTACGCCTAGATGCACGGGGAAAAGGAAAATAACTCGCACACAGCTTACCCAACACAAAGAAAAATACATAGTGACTCACAATCGGCAGAGCAACAACCGGCGGTGGGGTATTAGGTGTCGGAAGTTCCGAATTATCGGGATTTTAGGTAAGAAGCTCGGAAATGTAGCTTGGCGTACTCTGCACGCCGCGCGTCCATTTAGGGTTAACTGTTTAAGTCGTTGCAGTCAATAATTGACTTCTATTCGACGTTCATGACGTTTCAATTATTGAAACATTAAAATAATGATGCACCAGCTTGAAATAATGTACATATTATAAAATACAGTTTTTAATATACAGTTATTTAGAATTTCGTGCGTGGCTGAAGTTATATCACGTAACATTAAAATAAGTCTGTGAATACTCACACGCGGCTGACTGTACATGTGATGTAAGTTGTACAGATACCAAAGCACTGTATAACAGTATAAAACTGAGGTGTCCAAGCAATTAACTGACGTAATTATCATTCAATGGCGAAACGTCAAGGAGTCATGACGTGCACTCTAAATGGCATGAGACCCAACACGCAACAACAGGGCGAACACCAACTTGCCGTGAGGTGGCGAAGGCGTCGGAGCTTGGTGCCTCAAATGCCTCAGTATACAATAGCATTTTAATGTTTGAAGCAATATGTTGGAGAGAAAAGACATACATTTTGTTTGAATAAAATAGTAGGGCGTACCAAACCTTACAATCACGTAACAGGATGTGCCTAGATTTACGATGTGTAATGCATTGAATGCATTTCTTAACTAGTGGTGCTACAGAATGGCACAGACTTTCTCGTACTAGTTAGTTTCCTTAATCGTTTAGGCCAGGTATAACTTTTCGTTCGTGCCCATCCTCTTCTCAGCTGCTATCTATGTATCTCCGTCCAAGGTACCATTTAAAAAGGAATCTCAATTTTTCATTTTCCTACTACTATAACCGAAACATCATTTTAAGAATATTAAAGAAGAGTAAAACCTCGTCCTAAATGACAGTTTTCTTCGAAAAATTGGGTGGTGATTATAAGAAACTCCGTTTTTCGCGTTTTAAGCGATACCTTACATGTGAAACTTGATGCTCTTTTTCACAGAAAAGTTTTGATTTTTAGAACTTCATTTAAAGTCATTTAAAGCACTTTAACTCACAAATGCAAAATTGTTTACAAATCTCTGAAAGCGTGCATATTTACGGCGTGAAAAATATCTCAAAAACAACACATTTGTGAATTTATTGAAAAACAAACGAATATACTAAAATCAACTCTACGTTATATTAAACAATGCAATTAGCACTATCTGTTGGAAGAGTTTGAAGAAAAAATTTGGAACCATTTTTTAGAAAATGGCATTTGAGCGTTTCTCAAAATGCAAAATATCGAGCTCGTTTTCACAGAATACTCTTAAATTTGGAATAAACTATATATGATAATATTGAAAGTATATACACTCATAAATATAATAATATGAAAAGACTTGCTTCTAATGTAAATATTAACAACGTGTGACGCTAACAAAAAAAATACATTATTCTAAATTTTGCAAAAACAAACTCACAGAGTAAAATGGCGTATATGACATCTGATAGTGTACATTTAGCACTATTAATAGTAAAAGTTTAAAGAAAAAAATTGGAACCGTTTTTGACAGAATATTGTTTTGTTATTTTTGAAATTACACATCTTGTACGCAATATTGCGCGAAATCTACTAAAATTTTCAAAAACATGAACATGACCTTAATGAAAAAACTAAATACGGAGAACATATTTTACTTGAAGGAAATACTTTTATCTTGAATTTTGTATATGTAGGAAGACTCCGAATGAAATCCGTACTTTTGCAATTATCGGAAATTCAGAGTAAACAGAGGAAAAATGATCTATGCCACCTTTATAAGTGTATTTTACTCTACTCTTACAAGAAATTTAAAGAAAAAATTTAGAGCCGTTTTTGAGAAAATTCTAAAAATGTGCGAGGGCTTCACGTAAAGTACCGCCAAATGTTGAAGAATGTTCTTCAAAACTGCAGAGCTTCAACTAGAGCCTGATGGACAGGGGTTTCTTCAATTTGGAAAAGATCGTACGCATGGTTTAGGCTCCACCGTTTTTTCGCGCAGCATTACATAATTTTCTATATTCAACGTATATTTCTCCGTATATACGTGCGTACACGAGAAAGTAAAAATAAAGCTTTGGCTTGTACGGAAAAACTTATTTATCGTAAAGCGCATATTTACTTGTCTGTATTCGTTCCTATTTCCATCCTTGTATAATGTAACGCATTTCCATTCTCCCATTTACTTTACGCTTCGGTCCACGTTGCATACATGTGGCCTTATAACCCTCTCTATCGACAAAGGACTTCTCGACTCTCACCCACTATTCAGCGATTTCCTTTCCAAATTGCCTACTTTTTACTTGCTCCACAAACCCACTCGTTCGGTAGTCTGTTTCAATGCTCTTCCTTCTCTCGAACATGTTTTGGTTCATTGCATCTTTGTAAACTCTAGCTCGTTCTCTATGCAATTACCGGGAGCGGCAGCTCAATGCATCAACTGCAGCGCCTCTGACCGGGAGGTCCTAGGTTCTTACTCCCCACGGCGGCAGGATTTTCGACACTAGCTTTTCAGCTAGGTCGAATTGAGTCGCTGTCTGGAGGAGAATTATAGCGGCTGGCTGCTCTGATCGGTAGTTTTCCGTGGTTTCTCCGATCAACACCAGGCGAATGCGTGAGCAGTACCCTACCAAACGGGCCACGGATCGCGCGCGATCTGTCCTTCCTCTTCCTTGTCCTATCCTCTCCTCTTACACACACACTTACACTAACATGCACTACACTATCACATATCCCGGGAGACCGGTTGGGAGCTTAGAGCTTGTCCCGGCTGGGGCGGCGCCCCGCTGGTGGGAGTGTCCTGGTTAGGAGGAAACCTCACTAGCCGACGGTAGGTCGGCGCCGGATCTCGCCATCCAGCGGGAGATCACCGTCATCTCCCGAGAAAAAACATGCACTACACTAACGGGACTAATGACCAAAGCAGTTGACTCGCCCGGAACCACTAACCAAGCAACCAGCTGTATTGATCGCAGGTGTAATTGGCTGTAAACTGTAAGCTGTAAGCTTTGCTGTAAGCGTACGCCGAAAACACTCCGCCTGAGGCGCACCACGACGAAACCAAGGCCGTTTAAAATAACAGGGTACTGCGAAGAAAACGAAACTTTGGTGAGGCATGCACTAGCATGACTTCCTTCTTGCGTATTGTGATTGATTCAGAAAGAGTGAGATGGCGTGGATCTCGCACCAAGGTTCAGCGGCGACCCAATCTGCAGTTGGCTGCGCGGAGACCGGCTGACGGGGAGCTGTGGTTGACGATGCGACGGGGAGAGGCGTGCAATCGGCGGACAGTCGAGCGCTTGGCGTTACAAAGAGAATTGTCAGAAACTGGAGAGAGAGAGAGAGAGAGAGAGAGAGAGAGAGAGAGAGAGAGAGAGAGAGAGAGAGAGAGACAGACAGACAGACAGACAGACAGACAGACAGACATGTGTGGTAGAGTGTAGAGTGTGTGGGCGGAAATGGGACTGACTTTTTTTAAATATCACATATCTGCACCAAGTTGATAATGAAACGTTGTTGTTGAAATGTACGTGTTTCATTTAAAGTTTTCCCTATCAGACTCCTGAAAGAGTATATACTGTCATGGTTCTATGAATTCATACTAAAAATATTGTACACATCTTGCTCGAAAATAACGTCTGCGTAACCATTTCAAAATACCTGTCTCAGCGCTATCCTCGTATACCTTTTCGGGCTACATTCCATTCATACACCAAAGGCTAACTTTCAGTGGTATTTACATATATAACTGTGCCTTGCAGTCTTCATATTCCATCCCCTTTCTCTCGTGGCTTTCGTGGGTCTGTTCACTACGTCCCGTCACCCCTAGCTCTTTGTTGTGCCCCCTCTTCTCCCCTTTATCCAATGCACCATGTTCGTGTAGTGCGTCGCCCCTCCCCGTGTCAGACCGCCCCACCCTCGCCCACGCGCGCTCGCACCCTCGCCCGAAAATAAAATAAACGGCCGGGGAGCGTCCTGGCGACATCACTAAAGGAGCGCTTTACGTCGGGAGTGTTTATGTATGTGTGTCGGGGATTGCGGGCTTTATGTGGTGAACTTCTCCCCGCACTTCCCTTTACGAGCTCTCGATTGCGGTCCAGCACGTGCCGATGGGGAGGGGGGGGGGAGAGGGAGGGGAGTTGTGTGCGCGTGGAGGGCGGGGACGCGTCTGCTCATGCTCCACCTGAGGGGAGGTCTGCGGGAAAATCGGCGTAGCGCGAAGGGAAATGGACAATGAGGAGAGTGGGGAGGCAGAGTTAGAAATAGCAAGACCAATGCTGACCGAAAAAAAACGCCTACTTCCTGTTTTGCCGGCGTTCAATTATGATTAGGCCTATGCTCGTTACTCATTCATAACGGGGGCGGAAGCTTAGTGCATCATTAACTGATGTTACTGCACCGTCTCTGACCTGGAGGTCCTAGGTTCCCACTCCTCACGACAGCAGGATTTTCAACACTAGCTTTTCAGCTACGTCGAATTCAGTGGCTGTCTGGAGTAGAATTCTAGCGGCCGGCTGCTCTGATCGGTAGTTTCCGCGGTTTCTCCGATCAACACCAGGCGAATGCTGGAGCAGTACCGTAAAAAACGAGCGACAGACTACAAGCGATCTTTCCTTCCCATTCATTGTCTTTTCCTCACTCTTACTTACACACACTTACATTTACATACACTACACTACCACACGTGTTGGTAGACCAGTCAGGATCTGTCCTGGCTGAGGCGGTGCCACGATGGTGGGAGATATCCAGTTGGGGAAAATCCCCGCAAATCAACGTAGATCGACTCTAGATATCGCTTCGCAGTGGGGCAAGATCACCGCCATAGAACGATTTTCCTAAGGATGAGCCAAAGTGACAGTTAGTGCTGGCAACATAACTGAAGGTTCTGTGGTCGTTGTGCCTTTGAGCCCATTAGACTCCCTCCCCGCGGTCGTTCGTTTCCAGTTGGCTAACCTGCAAATGGCTTCGACACTTCCTTTTGTGGTGTCCTTGTCCGGCAAAAATAAAGAGCGCCGCGAGAAATAATTGATATTTGGAAGTGCAGTGTAATGTTCTCTTCTGTAAAAATTCTTTTTTTCTTTATATATTACATTGAATTTACTTTTTGTGTGATAAATATTATGTTTATTTTAAAACCGAGATTTGAGTGCGAGATTCGTTCCGGTGCACGTGTTTCCGGCTTACAATCATTTTTCTTTCTATTTACATTCGTGGCAGTTTTCTTTTAGTGATTGTGAGAGCATGTTAAGATATTTTCCACATACGTAATTAAATTTAAATATTTCCCGGACTCACGTACGTGCATATACTTCAGCGAAACTCAGACTTCTGCATAGGGATGTTTTCACAGGAGCCATTAGCACTTTAGGAAGGGGCGTGACTGAACAGCTGTCGCGGCGGAGGGATACTTCTCTGAAATAGATATGATGTTCACTTGTTTTCGCGAAGTGTCACTTTGGCTCATCGTTCTATACCTCGCGCGATAAAAAGCACAACTCTTCCGGGGCTTAAATTGTTGCCTTAACTGTTGACGCGCCAACATCACTAATCAATCAATGAAAACCCTTGCGTGCCGCAATGCCCCTCTGATTGATCTGATTGATTGGCATTTTAAAATCGAGTATCGTTTGCCTCACAAAATATGTGAATGCCAACGAGAACATTGGGTCGTTTATTTACTAGCATTTTTTGTATCTTTATCTATTATTTAAATGTGTGGTAATGTGTGTACCACAAACACTTTCGATCCACTACATTGTTTGCAGACTTGGCACGAACACTTAAGAGGCCAGAGCACTTGAGAGGAATAAAATAACACCCTAAAAACGTTACCCTAAAGTTTGTTATTTACACTTTTCTGTTACATTCAATCGCCGTGCGTGTGGGGCCATGGGCGAGCGGGCGAGAGCGAGAGAGGCGAGCGCAGCGGGCGGGGCAGAAAGGACCAGAGGAGCGGGAGAAGCGAAAAGGGCACGTGGAGTGGAAAAGTGAACCACGCGGAAGGATCGTGGTGACCGGGAGGAAAAATTGAGCGGATAGGGTTGGATGGGTGAGGCAGGAGGAGGACAGGACGGGTAGGGTCAGCGAGGAACACAGATGAATCGTACCGAGCAGGTGAGGCTAAATAAATTATGTCATAAAGAAGTTACCGAACAAATAAGTTAGATTAATAAATATATTTGATTTAAATTGATTTTTCGTGTTTCCGAGCGCGTCAACTGCTTTGGTCATTAGTCCCGTAAGTGTAGTGCTTTGGACAAGCTCTAAGCACCCGACCGGTCTCCCGGAACATGTTGTTGTGTAGTGCATGTTAGTGTAAGTGTGTGTGTAAGGGGAGAAGAGAGGACAAGGAGGAGGAAGGACAGATCGCGCGCGTTTGATAGGGTACTGCTCCGGCATTCGCCTGGTGTTGATCGGAGAAACCACGGGAAACTACCGATGAGAGCAGCCGTCCGCTAGAATTCTCCTCTAGACAGCGACTGAATTCGTCCTAGCTGAACAGCTAGTGTCGCAAATCCTGCCGCCGTCAGGACTCGAACCTAGAACCTCCCGGTCAGAGGCGCTGCTGTGACATCACTTGATGCACAGAGCTACCGCTCCCGGTTTAATTTAACGTAACTGTATAGTCGACAAGTGATCAAGCTAAGTGTATCTGCATTGCTCTTTGCACACAAATCCATCACACAAATTCACTGCATTTTTATTAAGATTTTTCCTATGAATTGAATTAAAGTGGCCCTATTTCGTAAACTAATGGTGTCACAACAGCACGTACTTCCTCGTATACGCACTATTATAATGCTACATGAAGCTGAAAAAGTGTTTTCTGGCAGCAAACCCACCAATTATTGTTCATGAAATGGGTTATTCAAAATAATATATATTTTGAAATAAAGTCATGTACAATTTTTCGAATATAAGATAAGTGTTAATTTTGGATGAAATGTTATGAATTTTTAAACAATTATTTTCCCAATAAGGTTCCAATTTTAATTTCATTATGTATGTTGTGAAAGGCGGCAAACAAATGACGTTCGTTCCCATTTTTCTACAAATGATGAAAATTGCAAAAATATTAACCTTGTAAGCCCAATATATATATATATATATATATATATATATATATATATATATATATATATAAGACAGAGTTTTATATTATCTGCTGTAAATACATTTAACTTGTATACAAAAATGTAAAATGTAACATAAAACAACTTGTATACACAACATGACGATTGTAAACTTGTTTACCATCGTCATGTACAATTTCTTGAAAAAGTTAGTTTTCCAGCAATTTCGTCTTGAAGTTAATAATTACAATTTTTTCTCAAAAACTGCTACTCATTTTTTTTCTTATTTTTCCTTATCTAGGGCAAAGAACGCTTAAAATGTCGCACGTCAAATTGTCTTTGAACTCTCTGAATTTCGAATATTGCTAGTTTCATTGAACACTAATGTGAGAAAGTGTGTGCTGTTCTTGCAACTGTCGTTTTGTTATCACGTAATGACAATACGCGTTTCCTGTCGAAAAATCGCCGTTTCTATCGTATCATTACGATAAAATCTTTACTTCGTTTGTATTAAGGTGAGACAGTAATAAAGATTATATCGTTGCAAATCATGGCAAGGGGCATTAATTGTAATGCATAGTACTGGCTGTTCTGCATCAGACGATGATGACTTGCATTTGCACTAGCGAAATGTTATTTCTGTTGCGTCAAGCGGACAGAGAAACTATCTGGTGGAATAATAATATGAAGAAATTAATTTGAAATTCTGAAAAACAATTAACTATATCCAAACGCGTAATTAAACTTCTCTGGCTGAATAAACGTGAATGAAAATATGTATACCGCATTAATTTTGCAAAACTTCATGCAATATTCTCTGACAGCTGTTAAGTTCGTATGTTTCGACTTTTTTCCGACAAAAAAGGTATTGTGAAAAGATTAATTTGTGCGATACAATTTGAAGCAGTTTGTGATTTACATTTTTTTAATATCTCCGGGAATGAATGCATTCTAATTTTACTTATGTTTTGAGGTAAAAAAATAATCTATACATGTTGGCACAGTTGCAATGGTATTGAGTTAATTTCAGATCCTCCGAAAACATTGATCGATTTGTCAGAAAAAACTAGAGTTAGATATATTAAGATCTGTCAGAAGATATGAATAATCTAATTGAATGTAAAAACGTGGACGCTGTAAACGGTTTGCATATTTTTTCATTTGATGAAAATTTTTAAATGTCATGCTTGGCTTTGTTCAAAGAATTTCTTACATCTCCGGCATTGGACATGCCAATGAATCGTAGTAGTTGGTAATGTTATACTTCCGTTCAAAAACTCTTAACTCCCAATGCCCTTGAATGTAACGTTCATACGGAATATAAATTTCAAAATTTAAAAACAATTCTTGCTGGTATGAATGATGCGAATAGTTAGATTGATTGATTTTTTCATGTTTCCGGGCACGTCAACTGCTTTGGTCATTAGTCTCGTGAGTGTAGTGCATGTTTCTTCTCGGGTTATGGCGGTGATCTTACCCCACTGGATGGCGAGATCTGGCACCGACCTACCGTCGGCTAGTGGGGTTTTCCCCTAAGCAGGACTCTCCCACCAGCTGGGCACCGCCCCAGCCGGGACAAGCTCTAAGCTCCCGGCCGGTCTCCCGGAGTATGTGGTAGTGTAGTGCATACTAGTGTAAGTGTGTGTGTAAAGGGAGAGGATAGGACAAGGAAGGGGAAGGAAAGATCGCGCGCGGTCCGTGGCCCGTTTGGTAGGGTACTGCTCCGGCATTCGCCTGGTGTTGATCGGAGAAACCACGGAAAACTACCGATCAGAGCAGTCGGCCGCTGGAATTCTCCTCCATACAGCGACGGAATTGGACGGAGCTGGAAAGCTACTAATATTTGCTAATATGTACAAAAATGCACATAAAAGATCAACTGTAAGCTGCTCTTCAGCGTAATTCTCTGATCTAAATATACTCTCTAATAAGATATTCTGAAATAGTTCCGAAAATTCCGTCACAAAGTCTTCTAAACTTACAGTTCATTATTCCCTACTTGCTCGCTCAAGAGTGTAAATATGCAAAGACGAATACGCATGTGCTTCCGCTGTTTAAATATTTAGATATTTATTTAGTCAAAAACAGCAAAAACTGTATGTGACGTATGGGGGTGAAAATCATCTGCGCACCCTTCCTTGAGTTTTGGAATCCCTTCCCAACAATTTAACTATTAATAGTTGAAAGATGAAAAATAATAATAATAATAATAATAATAATAATAATAATAATAATAATAATAAATTTTAAAAAGCGAGAGATTAACATTTCAAAAACCGGATATATTTGTGTCCGAGTTGTCTAACATTATTCGCAGTTCTGACTTTCTCCGTATTCACTTGGCGTTCTTCAAATTTAATAAGTTCCAAGGTAATACTGGTTTTTCAAATGTATTATTAAAAATACGGTAATAAATACAGGAATATAAATAAAAAATACTGTAATAACCGAAACACTTCACTTCTCATGTTCAAAGCAGCATCACATTGGACAGTTTTGCCTCGTGTTTCACTTGTTCCAGGACAATTGTTGCCATCATCGTAAAAAATAATATGGAGTGGAGAGAAAATTGCCTCTGGTTTAGTGGGATTTAATCAGTGCCACCTAGAGATCTATTTAGGAAACGTTGGTTTAATTCCCCGTCGACCCACTAAGATCGTAGCATTAAAACACGCAAAAACCCTTTTTTGGACTTTTTTTAGCATCTTCTGTCCGAATCCAAAAACAAATTATCATTTCCCCACCAGGAGACCGAGACGCTTGGAAAGACACCTCATATGTCTCGATTAGTGAAGGGGAAGTGGTCTAACAGTGAATGACGGATCCGCACACTCGCAGCTACTCAAATACTGTAAAGGGATGTAAAAATAATGTAAAATATAAAAGTATATTTTGTAAATGAAAACATCAAACACTGGTAGAGAAAGTTTCGAATACAAATTTTGTGGATCGCGTTTTCTGACGCCAAGGTTGGCTGCACTCCGTGGCAGGTGCAGGGGCGGCTGACGAGGTGACGAAACGAAGCGTGTCCGAGCGAGCAGCGGTCCAGTCAGTGGAGTCGACTCGAATAGAACGCCGGGCGGCACAAGGATTTGTATTGTGTGGTGGAAGCAGTGGCGACTTGTAGGGCAGTGCCATTGTGCCATGGCACCGCCAAAAAAAAGGAAGGAAAATAACATTTTCACCGCAATTGTGTATAAAATATTGTTTCTTCAAAATAGTTTTCTTTATAACAATTCATTTGAACGAGCCCTTCGTCCTTCGATGGTCTAACAATAATCTCTTCAAACGCACAGGGCGCAGTGCCATCTGTCGGCCTTCTTCTAAGCCTCTGAGCCACCAAGGAATAGGCGCCGTGTATGTCCATTTAACGCTGTATGAAGATCTCGGTGTAGTTTAGTATGCGCCTCTTATGGACGGCATGATGCCACAAGCGAAGTGGCACAGAAGTTCACGTTCTCCTCACTAGATAGTGCACTAACGGCACTATCTCCATCGCGCAGTCTATCTCTCGCTCAGGATGACCCCGATGCCTTCGTGTTTCGTACGTCGTGTCGTGTTGTGTTTCGCACATGGAGAGGCGGCGTATTTTGTGAGCGTAAGGCTTCCCCTCTTCTTCCCGTACCCATCTTCTGCGACCTTAAGAAGCTGCGATCTCTTGAGATTTCTGCGGGCGATCATGCTTTCAATTTTATTTGTTATTATTTTTAGTTTATTTTCAGTTTAATCTTCATTTTAACTTAATAAACATGGTCACTCTAATATTAAATTTTGTGCTCACGAATTTTATTTTAGAGATTACTACACCAGTTTTAAAACATCCCAACAATGTTTAAAAACATGGATGGTTTTTGACCGATGTTTTATTAACATCGATGTTACAATTTTGAAAATCGATGTTTTGTTACCGATGTCGCATCACTAACTGGCACCACCAATAGAATTCCGCACCGGTCGCCACTGGGCGGAAGAAAGAAAGAGGGAGACTTATGAATGTGCAGAGTTTGTGGGGGGGTGAGAGAGAAAGAGTGTGTTTTATTTAAATCATATACGAGGTGTATTCGGAAAGTAAGTACCGTGTTGAAAAAAAAATAGTAAAAAATCATTGTAGCTAATTAATCATACACATACAGGAAATTCTTACACAAACTTTATTGTTGAAACATTTGTGTTTCAGTTAAAGTTTTCCCTCCAGCATCCCCCTACAAATTATGGGGGTTCTGGGGCAAAACCTGAGGACCCATAATGAGATATGAAGACACAGGGCGTGATGTGAAGATTCATTTGAAATCTGCGGTGTAGTAGATTCGGTGTAGTACTTCTGTTCTAGTACGCCAAGAACATTAGAACAAAAATGTGATACGAGGAAAAATAAAATTAAAATTACAAGAATATTGTGTAACAGCAAGTTGTTTATTAACCATATAAATCTGTGAAATAGGATAACAGTTTTATTTTAATAAATTTTCAAGTGCTGAGTACTTTTTTAACTGTAACTGTAATGGGAAATCTTTTACCATGATTCTGAAGAATTAAAATATTTGTTCCAGAATTAGCTGAAACAGCAGGTGTGTGTCTACGTGTAGGTCCTGTGTATTTTTGAAGTAATAGGAACTTCAAGACTTGTGTATTTTTTGAGGAATTGTATACAAAGGGTTCATTCCAAAGAGTGCTACTTGATAAAGATATCTTTATTGCTCCTTTGTCGCTGAGGTCGTTTTGAACCTTGCCGTTTCTAACTCCAAGAGCAACTTTTACTTCGATGTGACCGATAGGCAGTGCATGTTATTCTTCTTGCAATGCCATCTTGCTAACCAAAACAAACTGCGCCTCGGCATTTTTAGTTCATGGAGGACATCACTTTGTCAGCGACGAACACGTAGCTCTTTTTGTATCCCATGAAGTGATCATAGCGCAAGTTGCTGGGGCGATGTGGGTTTGAAACTACCTTCTGGCGATTATATCCAACTATAACTACAGGTATACCATTTATTAAAATATACATATTTTAAGTCAGAGAGAAAGAGATGAGACACATTCTCCTCAAATTATTATCAATAATGTCCGAATCTGATATAAATGCTATTCACACTGAACAAGCTCCCTCATTTTATTGCTGTTGGTGTGTTGAAAGTTAATTTTAAAAGTAAATATGAGAGACGTTAGGGAGCTAGAAATGAGCAGAAATGAAACCGAAGAAACATATTTCCCGTGAGAGTTATTTACAACTCTACGATTTCCCGACGGTAATCCAGTAGCAGAGTTTATGTAATCACCATTACCGCTGTCGGAAAATGAACAAAAAGCGGATCATAGTACGTTGGACTATATAAACATGATGGATGAGGGGTACCTGAATGTATATAACGATATGGAAGATAAACTAGAGATGGCACAAACTTTCTCGTAGTATAGTTTTTTAATTTCCTTGGCCCAATCATGACATACGGAATACAATGAATATGGGAATAACTCTTAATGGCTGATCTGAGGTCCATAGAGAAAACCAAGGCAAGATACCTGAAGAGAGTCTTGTGTCTTCCAATGAACACACAATCAAGATTAGTATATGAACTGACCAGAGAACCATTCTACATTGAGGACTTAAGATACCAATTACTACTGCCATCCACCATGCAAAGCACACGAGTGCTAGAAGAAAGAATAAAGAAGAGAAGAGAAATATGGCCAGAATTCTACTCAACAGATGCCATGATGGAAAGAAATTGGACGGAAACAAATCAGGAATTGAGACACGTGATCACAAGACTGGCGACTCATGGGTTCCATCACAAAATCTGCGCAACATCACATCATCACGAAGTAAAAGAAGACTGCGTGTGCTCCATGTGTGGTGAACAGTGTGAACGATATCATATTCAAAGATGCAAGAAAAGATCTAAAACAGTGACAGAATATAGCAAAGAACTTTAACTTTTTTCTTATGCACTTTCGTGCGCACTTCATTATTTATTTATTTAATTTCCTTGGTGTGGTCTGGCTGTAAGGTTTTGCTCCATTATCTGACCAGCTGCTACCTATCGTCGCCCAAAGTACATTTTTTTGTCATTTTCTCAACTTTTTGCTTTCCTAGTAGTAAAACCGAATTATTACTTCAAGAACATTAAAGAAGACTAAAATCTCGTCCTAAATATTACTTTTCATTAAAAAATTTGAAGCGGTTATTAAGATAATAGTGATTAAGCATTACTGAAAATGCGAAATTTGAAGCTCATTTCACAGGAATTTCTTGAAATTTCGAAAAAGTTCATTTGAAATCATTTGAAGCACTTCTACTCACAATTGTAATAATGCATACAAATCGATGGAAATGTCCATAATATCGGAGTGAGAGGTATTTCAAAAATATTACATTTCTGTAATTTTTGACAAAACTAATGAAACCACCAAAATGAAATTTACATCATATTAAACAGTGCAATTTGCACTACTAGAGAAAGTTGAAGAAAAAATTTGGAGTCCGTCCGTCAGTCGTATGTGAACAAACCTAGCGCTGAAACCACACGTACGATATTTTCAAAGTTGAAGAAACCCATGTCCATAGTTGCCATTCTATAGCACCTCTAGTTACTTTCTCGTATACATAGGTATATACGGAGTAATATACGTACTATGGGCGCCCGTTTTCTTGATCCTCCAGCTCCCTAGTTCTCGCTTAGCCCGGCACAGCACGGACTGGTAGAAAATATGAGCTCCACTCGAAACTTCACGGTTCAGTTTACACTGCTGTCCACCTTCGCTTTATACAATGCGGATTTCCCAATTTTCGCTCTCTCTTTCTAACGACCTGTGCATACAGTGCTCCTTCGTGTTACTCAATAGTTTCTATAACTATTATTTATTTCTTCAGAATTTTAAAAACCTTGCTTTGTTTCTCATTGTTATGTAGTTCAAGACACGCACTTCATGAAGTTGACAGCACTGCACTGCCGTGATGTAGATACAACCCGTCTCTTCCCGAATCCGCCGTTGTGTGTGGAGTATCAAGAAAAAGTACGCGATTAGGAGTACAGAGAACGTCAGGCAATTCTGCCGAAAATCGATTTCGATATTTTAACGGAAATACACGTTTTGGGCTCCCCCGATAGCAAAACAGTGATTTTTTCAAAAACGTACGCCCGTCCGTTAACACTACAAGTGCCTAACCCATCCGTATAATCTTTACCAAATTGAAGAATCCCAAGTCGATCTGGCTCTAGATAAAGCTTTGAAATTTTGAAAAAGAATTCCAATTTTTTCTTTAAATTTCTTTTATGAATAGATTATAATATATTTATAATGTTGGCCTAAGTCTGATTATCATGGTTAAATCTGAATTTTCGAAAATTGAAAAAGTTTGAATTTTTTCGGCGTCTTCCTACAACTATAAAATTGAATATAGAGATTTTCCCCTCAACTAAAATAGTTAATAATAGCCCATAAATAGTTATTTCATTAAGGTCATGTAAACTTTTTTATATATTTGCGTGCAATATTTGAATTTTAAAAAATTGTGTGTGGGGCCGGAAAGCGGTGAGAATTAAATTGACATTGTTTAAATCGTATTTTGACTCGTAATTTGTTTTCTTGACTCCCAATATTGGAAAATTCTTCACAGCTTGCACTTTCTGCTTGCACAGGTCCAATTTGATCATCTTTAACTCCAGGACCTAAGTATTCAATTCATTTCTGCAGGAATTGACACTTACTCCAATTTATTTCTAGTCCATTGAATTTAGTCACTTTTGAAACTTTGAACAATATCACAATTGCTTCTTCTACATTTCTTGCAATCACAATCACATCATCCATATAAGTTATCACAATACAACCAGAAATCAAAGATCTACAAACAGTAATCACAAATCATTGAAAAACAGATGGAGAATTGCAAAATTCAAAAGCTATCTCATTAAATTCATAGCGACTGTCAGGAAGTATAAATGATGGTGAATGAGTAAATGAAAGAAATAATTTTTTTAACTAACACTGAAAACACTTTTGCATCTTGTAACCTGTCAATGTGTTCTTCTATTAAAGCAATAGATAACGTTCTTTGATTACTTTCTTATTTAACTCTCTGTAATCTATGCATAATCTAGTACTACCATTATTTTTGTTTACTAACACTAATTACTAATTATTTTTGTTTACTAACAGGGCTAGCTTATTCGGATATAGAATGTCTGATAATACCTTCATCTAACCAATTTTTATTATGCTTATCTACTTCTGCCTTTTCATCACACTCACAATTTTCATATTTTTCTTTTCATCAGCAATCTTGAATGGGATGTAATTGTATATTAATTTAGCTGATCTAACCTCTAGGCTGTAAGTTATTTTGTCGTGTTTCATACACATTATTTCGAAATATTTATGGCAATCTTACACTTTGCCTTGTAATTCACTTATGATGGTTAAAACACCACTTTTTAATATCACTTTTATTTGCCCAAAAAATATTTTCCCAACAAAATATCATGCTTCAAAAAGGTGACTCGGTGAAAGATGACTATACAATCTTACCTTGACTGCTTTTTATATACATCAGCAACAAATGATTCTAGGGTACTCACCTTGTTTTGACCAATTCCTTGAAACAAAATACCATCTTCAAGCTTAGGAGCACCCATTTTGCTGTACACTTCACCTTATAACAAAGTAATGTCACTTCCTGTATCTAATAATGATTGCATTTCATGATTTAACACTGTCACTTTTCTTACATGCTTCTCAATCAGTACATGTATTCTGCTCACTTTCGGTTTTAACCACTTCATGGGCAACATCTGACTTATGACTCTGTTGCAATGTGACCAAACTCACCACACTAGCTCACCACACAAACTCACCAACATTTATTACTACACATACAGTACTACACTTATAACAATTATTTTTCAATTTGTTGCGTCTAAATTGGTACAACGCGTCTCCTAACCCCTTAGGGAGCGTTGAGCGCTTGGCGCTGAAGAGTAATTCTCTATTAACGGCATCTGTCACTTGTCACTTCACGTGGCAGTCAGTTGTCAAGAGGACCGCCAGGTAGCATCTCCGCGTACTCACCTCCTACTATGCACACCTGCGTCACTACCCAGCGGCCAGAATTGGGAAGGAATAAGGAGAGGGGCAGGGTTTAGGGCACTTCACAGGGGTTGATCTAGCCCTTGTGAAGCAGCCAAACTCGTTTTGTTGGAACAAATTTCACATGAGATTTGCCGGGAATCGAACCCGTACCTCCGAGGTGAAAGGCGGCGCCTTTCTACAACTACAATTACGAAGATAATTTTCATAATGAAATGTTTTCATCAGAAACAGAACTTGAAATATGGTTGTGTTCAATTTTTGGAAAACATGAGTATGTTTGCGTAATTTTGCTTCCAACCGGCAATTTTTACATTTTAAACAATTATTTTCTCAGAAGTAGTTCGAAATTTTTTCTTTACATTTTTCCGTCGTATCGTAAAGATCTGTTAGGAAAGTGGTCATGTTCCATTTTTGGCGCACTATCTGTGTTTTCAAATACTGCAAAAAATGTGGAATTTAAATAAATTCGCACAAACAATATAATAAACAACCTTTCAAAACATTCGTTTTTTTCTAAATTTCACAAAATTGTTTTGCACGTACCATAACCGAAAGCAACTTTCTTGGAAGTCCTATTACTTGACTACATGCAGTGTAGCAATGAATACAGTGTGATTCCTTTCAGTTGAAAAGACTCACAAGTGTAATACTTATAATATTAGCAACAAATACCTTTGCCGTTTTGCCTCAAGGGCAGAGATGCGTTTAAAAAGAGTTCTGTGTAATTTTGCAATTTTGGTCTCGTTGCGTATTTCACCGCACGTTTGTGTGCATTCCCCACGCTTGAAGTGCCGTTTTATGCAGAGGGAGGTAATTAGCTCTACTGCAATTCTGGCAACTGAGTGACAAGCTCATGCGTCAGCGCGGAACTGTCGTTATCTTCTCCAGTTCTGTCAAATTCCAAATTTTTAGTTGTTTATATCTGTAAAAAGTAGATTTGCTTCTCGGCAATATTTCGAATTATTCTCAACACCTTGTCCTTAGATCACAACGTTATATAACAAGACAAACAGGTTATATAACAAGAGAATCATGGCAATAATGAATGTTTCTCAACAAAATGACTTAACATTAGAACGACGAACGCCGACATTTTGACGACTACAACAAGTAATGTTTCTTCATTAAAATGAGTAGTAAGCCATCGTGATATCTTAACTTTAAATGTAGTTATGATTTAAAGTATATGTGAAAATTTCGAAAATATTCATTCACTGGAAGTTGTTATCTCGCTGTTAAGTCGATATATCATAAACGCCCAGCAGCCGTCAATTTGACTGCTTCCCAATAGTTACTGAACTGTGCGCTCCGTGTGTCGACTTGTTTTGTTTATATCATCTAATCTCTGTTCTGAGAAACCATGAACGCTCTCTTTGTTTGAAAAGCATTAGTGTTCTCAACATATTCGATTCAGAAAAGTTCACAACACATTCAATTGAATTTGCACTAGATATTTTTGTGGATATGTACGTACATGAAATGCAAAACGATATGAAGAAAATCAAATAAACTTCCGACTAGAAATTCTGTTCCGGGAGCAATTTTCTTCTTTTGCGAGGTTTCTTAAACGCCCCACGGACGTGGGAGCAGTAGAGACTGCGACGGAAATCACGGCGGACGAGTTGAGCGTGGGAAAACGAGACAGAGCCATAAATAAAGCCTCCTTTCAAGCTGTATGAATAGCCAGAGAACGTTACAGATACATCGAAAGCAAATGGGAGTTCGTAAATCAGTGGTGCTGAAGCAAGGAAGCATTGGCCGTACGTGGGGGTTTTAAGAACAGATGTAGTGCTGTCAACTATGCAATTGAATAATTGTCAATCTGCGTGAATATCCATTCAATTTTTTTTTCGTTTCGAATATACCAATGAGTTTTTTTACCAAGTTTTAATTAGTACATGGATAAAATTCTATTTAATTTAGGTTCCAATTTATGCTTTCTCGTTGTGCATTTATCATTCGCTGAAAACCAAATGTATTACAGAGAACATATCAAAGGATTTTTTTAAAAACATTTTCCATTGACGTTTCAATTTTACGTGACAAATACGAATGAATAAGACCACTAGTAGTGCTACATCAACACATATTCTCTCACAATATTGGAAAGAGTAATATTATAATATTGTAATTTTTGTCCTAGTAAGACTTCAACCATAACGTGAGAAAGTCCAAATCAATTCAAACGAAGCGCATTCGATGCGAGTCTTGAATTATATCGACAGTCATCATCAGACTTCATTTCTTCCTTAAAAACTAATAATGCTAAAACAATACATACTTTCTCGTCGGTTGTAAGGGTTTTCTAATATTATTATACTGCAATTTCTGTTTATATCAACACATTTCGGTGAATTAGTGCTGGAAACAATGAGCGCATGCAATACGTAAAGACAACAGGAACAATGCGCACATATTGATACCGAATGGTCTCTTGATCAACGGAGATAAGTCCATGATCAAATGGGCACGATGAAGGGAGTAAAAATCGCGAACGATCGGCGACTTTTCGGGTCTTCGACGTGTGATCGGCGAGGTCAGGCGAGACAGTGGTTGGAAACAGGGTTGTCACATATTAAGATGCTCAATGTAGGACAATATATATATATATATATATATATATATATATATATATATATATATATATATATATATATTGTGACGGAACACACGCCGTGGACTGGCCTCCGGCGCGCCGCACACAATGCAACCTGGTCTTTGATCAGGGGTCGTTAGCCCTGAGGGTGTGAAGCACCGCTCGGGCGTTACCAGCGCCGTGCGGCAGCCTACTGTCGCTCCGACGCCAGGCCTGTCAGGTTGTTCGTTCGTCTTGCCTGTGAGAGGCAAATAAGGGGTAGCTTGCAATGGATAGAATACAGGGCGGATCGAATTCTAATGAAACACTTGGATGGCTCTGGTAAAATTAGGCATGTATTCTTAAACTTTTTCCAGAGGCACATACACTTACACACTAGATTATAATAAACAAATTGCAATCCTATTTCTATTATAATTATAATCCTAAGTCTGGATTAACGTTCTTGCTCCATCTTGTGCAAATAAACAATAACCTCCCTACCTTAAATACTCAAAATCATATCTTGCCCGCTAATTACAATACTCGGGCAATTTAATTGTTTATGCAAACCTACTGATCTTGGCACTAAAATGTTCTTTCAGTCTGTTCGTTCCATTATGTTGGATCGAACTGAATTCCCGTGTTAGGCGTTCGGCAAGAATACTTCCTAGTTATACCTTTTTAATCACACCTTTGGAAATATTACGACCTCGCGGTCTGAATGTCGCACGGGTACTCACGCTTCGGCGATTGGGGAACACGTAACCTGGACCTCGGCCAACGCAGTGACCGACCTCGGCTGCTTATCGCTGCGAACGGCTGCTCGCGCCGCGGTGACGCTCGGCCTCGCCCAGCTCGCTGCGCTATACGCTCGCCGGTCCGCGCTGCTCCTTGGCTCGCTTGATGCTGCCTCCGTTCGCCCGTGAAGTAGTACAATTTTCTCCGGTCGTCCCGTAGAACGGCCGTGCCTCTACGCCCGTCTTCCGTTCCCAACAAACTTGCTTCTTCGGCTGTGTTGCACCAGGAATGTCGCCTCAGCCTTCCGCTTTGGCGATGCGGCGTAGTTGCGACGTAATGATCGTATACTCGACCCTTCGGCGATCTCTATCAGACTGTTCGGCGGTTTGTTTCAGAATGTTCTGCGATTTCTATCAAACTCTCCGGCGGCCTTTCTCCGACTGTCCGGTTTCCCGGGAACCCCTTCCCCCCCCTCGGAGACTGTTCCCTCGTTTTTCTATCAACGGGCCAATCGCAGGATTTAATTTTCCAGCGCTTATCGCCCCGAGAAATCATTGGCGACCACTCGTTACGTCCGACTTCAGCCGCGGCTGACGTCAGACGATGACGTACCAACGCGCCACATTCGAAGTGGTAAACACCCGCGATTTATCTTGGGCGTTTTTGCCTGGGGTTCTGCTTCCTCGCTGGGGCGCATATCAGAGCTCGTCTCAATATATATATATATATATATATATATATATATATATATATATATATATATAAATTATTAGGTCTTAATATATAAGAGATTTAAGTTATTTATTTAATGAGTACATTCAATGTCTGAAATTATATTTTTCATCACTCTTCGCGCATTTCAACAATTTAATGTTGTTTCGAACTTTCTCATAAAATTGTGCGCAATGTTCTTTACAATTTACGCTTACAAGCAATTCCGCTTTGATTTACTCTACTGAACTCTTATTTCTTTCATCGGCCCATTTGCTAATCATTAAAGAAAATTCTCGCTATATAAATGATGATGATGCAAGCATACTTAGTATGTACGACATAATTTTCAGCATGTTGTCTCTACTATCTGAACTTTTATTTTGGTGAATAAAAGTCCATTTGTCGGTCTTACTGTATTTTGTTTGCCTATCAGGTGAGTTAACACGATGTTTTAAATGTTCGTTAATAAATACAATGTCATCAAA
>BLKR01011912.1:0-25855 GCA_011170035.1 Teleogryllus occipitalis | reverse complement strand
CCCTCCTCTCTCTCCACCCCCTCATCCTCTCCCACTCCCCTCCCTCGCCCTCGCCCTCGCCGCTCTACCAGCATGCCCTGAGTTTTGCCCACAGGACCTCGCTCCTTCCCGCCTTTCTCCGCTTCTCCCAGTACCCTCTCGCCCCTTCGATGGTCGCGGTCCGGTGAGACGGCGCTGCACACGGAGAGGTCAGCGACCCGCCGCGGTAACGCACCCGCAACATTGGTATCATGTTGCACCTGCATCCAAAGGCAGAAACGGAACTGTGCCTCTGAACAATAGAGTCGTATTCTATAACTACGTCCGTTGTGTTGGCAAAGTAATATTCTAGTGACATTTTTATCATTTACCATTATGTAATTTACCCAATGTATAATATGCAAAGAGCATTCTTATAATGATGTGAGTTTTTATTTGGGATTCAATAGATTGCAATTATCGCGGAAATACCTGTAGATCAGAAGATGTGATTTTATAAATTACTAACAGTATTAAGAGAATAAGGGAGCCAAGAGTGCGTCATTAAATGGGAAATTAGAAGAACATTCTATATAATTTGACTATCCCCATTCACTAACAAATCTGAATACTTTGTTTGTGTCTTTCAGCAATCTAATTCTTAATGCAGGACTACTACTTCTTCTTCTTCACCAAGTCAATTCTTCGCCAAGGCAGTTCATGACTAAAATTTCCGTACATGAAACCAATTTCAAACTACTATGTCTGAGTTGAAACTTCGTTTTGCTCTCTTTCTTGAATCCGCTGAATTCGGTTGAATTTGTTAAAAATTAATTTTAACCCCACCACTAATGAAAACTGAGCCGAAGGTAAAGGGAAACTGAGAAAATTCGATTCATTCAATATTCGATTTAAAGTAAATTCATGACCACAATACAAGTAAATATTTACAACCTCTCTGCTCGTCCTTTCTACGCTTCCTCTCTGCTCTTACAGACTGCTCGTCTTCGCTGCCCGTCTCTACATCTCAGTCTTTAAAAGTCTGAAAGTTGCACATTTGATGTAATTTTCAAGTCCTGAAAAAATCATATATAATCTCTTAATTCCTGCCTAGGGGATTTTGAGTCATATATTACGTTGTTTTTTACTCACAATTCTGTGAAATGAATGTTTGAATGATCCCATGGAGCAGTGTATCGGAAGGGCGCGGCAGAGCACACGACCTCCGACCGCTGTGGCAGCGTCTCTGCGCCAATGACAGGCAATGCACCGCGCGCTCCCAAATCCGAATGGAAGCCGCCCCCCGGATTCGGACCCCAGCGCTAATTCCGGCGGCGAGAGTCCTGCTGCGGCGCTCTATCCCAGCACTTCTCCCCGCCACGCCCGCCACGCCACGCCACGCCCCGCCACGCCACGCCCCGCCACGTCCCGCCACGCCTCGCTACACCCCGCCACGCCCCGTGACGAAACGCCCCGCCCCGCCACGCCAGGCCACGCAGCTCCCCGCCACGCCCTTCCCCGCCCCGCCATTCCCCACCACACCACTCCCCGCCCCGCCACGCCCTGTGACGAAACGTCACGCCCCGTCACGCCCTGCCCCGCCCCGCCCCACCCTGCCACGCCACGCCACGCCACGCCACGCCCCGTGATGCCACGCCACGCTTCGCCACGTCCCGCCCCATCACGCCACGCAACGCCACGCCCCGCCACGCCATGCCACGCTACGCCAGCCCCGCCACACCACGCCTCACCTCGTCCCGTTGCGTCCCGTCCCGTTCCACTCCACTCCGCCCCTCCCCGCCCAGCCCAGCCCCGTCTCACCACGCGCCGTCCCTTCCCACATCCGCCCAACCCCTCCCCGCCTCGTCCCATCCCGCTCCACACCTCTCTACCTCACTCACCCCGCCATGCTCGACCTTAACCGATCACCCCACCCCGTGCCATCTCTCTCCATTCTACCTCAACCGCCCTACCCTACCGCTAGTGCCCCGCCCCACCCCGCTCAATCCGCCCCACCACGCTTCACCCTCGCCTCTCCTCGCTCCACCCCGCTTCTCCCCGCTCCGCCCTCATCCTGCCCGTCGCGCCCCACGATCGCCGTTTAGTGCTGGCGGGCGGCGTGCGAGTCGCGCCGGCGAGGCTCACCGCCGGCTTTGCTGCCTAATGGGTTTCCCCGGATTTAATCTCGACCCCGCCACGGGAGCCGAGGTCGCGCCTAGGGTGGCGCGCGGGCCCCAGACACATTTCCATACTTAACGGTATCGGCACTTTTTGCTCGCCCAGGTAAGGTTTGCTAGTTACTGAATCGATACCAGTTGTTTACTAAATATGTCACTTAACTGATTGTTACTTGTTTACTAAGTATGTCACTTAATCGTATTAGCATTTTAAGCGAGGGTCTTTTGTTTCTGATTCTTCATCTGGCTCCCTTGGGACATCGTGACTAAGAAATGTCTGCGTATTATAATGAAGACAATCATGTTGGCGTGGTGTGGATACTACTAAGTGGAAAACTGATACTTCGTTCTATTGTTATCAATATCAAATATAACATGAGTTCAAGTATTGTAACATCATTGTTCCACCATTTAGAAGGTTCATCAGTAAGGACCCTCCTTCATGTCCGCTACCCATTCTCCGCCGCTGAATTTTCCAGTGTAAGATATCACCCCCTACCTCCATCCCCACCGCGCTCGACAACCTTCGTACATCTTCGCCAGAACGCAAACTTCAGAGACTTTGGGAAGGTTTTGACTTGGAAAAATTCGAATGTATTCGACATTGCCCTTCTTTTATCCAAAAGTATATTTTCAGAGTGATAAAAATCTATGAACACGATCAATTCAGCTTGTTTGAATTTTTTAATGCTTCAATTTTTCTCATAAGAATAAAGACTGTAGATAAACGTGTGAATGTGAGCTAAAGTAGCTTACATTCGACCATAATGGAGATTTGTTTTTCAATAGCAAGTTACATTTGTCTTACAAAATAAATGTGGTAGAAATGTGGGTTTTACGTCGTTGATTCTCAAATACAAATGTCATCCATATCGTAAAATAGTATACTTGCTTATTATTTGGATAGGAGGGTATTTACTGTCACTATATTTCGAGATCCACATTCTTATTTACGATTAAATTATCATCAATTCCCGGATGTTTCTGGACAAAAACTAAAGTAACAACATTTGAAGAAAAAATCAAAACATTTTTGCGAGTACAATGTAATGAAAATATTGTTTACCTCGAAAATATTGTACTGACCTATTCCATACTTAAGTTTTATGTAGTTAGCTACATTCTGCAGATAACATGTTAAATTTCAAAATTTTTAGACTCGTACCTTAAAATATTTGCAAAAGTTCAAAACGATAAAATAGAGGATACTGAATTATGTTCTAATAACGGTAGAGATAGTATATTGTCCTTCTTTAATAATTTGGCATTTGTAATATGATAAACCGACATTTTTGATGATGTCTAGAAATAATAATTTGTTCTTTAAATTACTATTTCAATAACGAATAATGTAATTTCCATTTAAACATTTTTTTCTACTCATTCTCGATTTAATGTCACTTTTTCTATTTAATGTCTGCCAAACAGTGTAAAAGAATGGATTGGGATAGTATGGGTGTCTGGCTAAACAGTGCGGCAGCTTCAAGGCAGGAAATTCGCTTCACAATTTGTCGGCCGCCATCACGCAGGCTGCACAGCCTCGCCCTGCCCCTCCCCGCCCCTCCCTGCCCCGCGCCCCTCCCCGCCCCGTGCCCCGCCCCGCCCCGTGCTCCGCCCCGCTCCGCCCCTCCCCTCACCGCGCTGCGGTGCGTTTATTAGCTTACGGCCATCCCCATCACAGGGCGGAAGGTCAGGGGTGAGTTGTCAATTGTGAACGTCACGTTGCCCCCCAAAAGCGTAACAGCGTTGTCCCGGAGGCCGCACTTGAAATCCCCGGCAGGCAGGCAGGCACGCCGGCCATGCACGCCGAGGCGAGGCCAAGCTGGTAGAGGGCGCGCGGGCCCCTGTAGTTCCCCGAAAACTCGATAGATGTCACTGGCTTGTAGATGACCTTTCTTCATTCGATTGGCGGCGGCGCGTCTGAACGCCAAGCTGCATGCCGTGCAGCTAGATTGCGACGAAATAATGCATATCGCCGGAGGGTGGGAGTTGAACAGAACGTTCTGTGGGTAACGGAGACGATAGGTTATCAGGAGTCGCTCTGATGATGAGCTTCAGGATGTAAACACCTAATGAAGGTTCTCATTTCGTCTCAATGTTCTTTGAAACTTACTTAGATGAGACTGTATCCCAAGCAGATCTCTATCGTGCACATCGATTTTCTTTCAAATAGGGGCATTATCTGAGTAGGTTATTGGTAGGTAATTTACAACGTAAAAATGAAATTTTACGTCGTTTAATTGTGTCTGGACAATTAAACCAGGTTGATTTCTCATTCAGTTACTTTTCTTGCATAAACTCTCAAATATCAGTGCTTTACCGAAGAAGTACCAATCGCGCACTTTTTCTTGATACTCCACAGCGGGGTGTGCGGGGAGAGGCGGGTTCTGTCTACGTCACGGCAGTGCAGGGATGTCATCTTTATTGAAAGAAAATTCGGCGTAATAACTCATCTTGGACTTGATAGCTATGAGAAACAACGGAAGATTTGTTTAAATTCTGATAAAATAATTAAGTTATAGAAACAGAGTAACAAGAAGGAACATGGTACGCACAGGTCGATAGAAAGAGAGACCGAAAACTAGAAGTCGGCATTGGAAAGGAAGAAGGTGGGTAGTACTGCAAACTGAGCCGTGACGTTCCTAGTGGAGCTCATATTTTCTACCGGGTTATTTTATGCCGGCCTGAGCGAGGACTAGGGAGCTCGAGGATCAAGAAAAAATGAGAAGCATAGTATGTCAGAAACTCTAACATCTGAATCAATAAAATTATTTTATCTTTTACTGATATGTTATAGCTTGTTATTGCCTTCGATACGGAGTTCAATATAAGTTGCATAACTTATCTGGATCGAGAAGATCATGGTTACGAGGGAATTATGAAAACAGTTGAATGAAACTACTTGTTCCCTCACGGAGGAAATTATGTGAGTGAATTATGGGAGGAATATATGAAAATACAAAACGAGTGAAGTTGAAATCTAGTTAATCAGTAAATAAATAAATCGGAATCAATAAAATTATGTACCTCTGGCGACATTAGAACTCCCTCGATTATTAGAACCTTTTGTACAGCCCTTGCTACACAAATAACTATTAAACTCTATTCCTGCATCATTAAATTGAAGTGGTAAAATTTCAATCAACAAAATATTTTATATCGTATCTTTCATAAAATGGCATGTCCAAAAATAATGCAATAATCGTAAAAACATACACAGTGCAAAATTGTATGGTCTTATATATCTATGATAAACTTAGTAGTTTATACACACACTCTCAATAAAAATCAAGGAAAAATTTGTCATGAACCTAGTATTCATACCATTGCGGTTTGTTGCTTAGTTTGTACTTTTATACATATTAGTTCGGAACGTAATCTAAACTTGAGAATATAAAGAACAATGAGATTTGTATGTTAATGAGAAAGTGCAATATTCCGAGCTCTTGTTGCATATTACATCAGGTTTTACTTTAAACAATCATTGTATCGTCTAGCTGGTCAGGTGATTCGTTCTAACGGTTGGGCAAAGGGCGCAAGCAATAATCCGGAATGTGGGTTCCATTTGGAAGTAAAGCTTCACTCAAATGCAGGATGAACGTGATGCAGATTGAGTCCGTTTATGTATAGAACCAGTGGCACTCTCTTCCGAGAAGAGAACAACGAGGGCTAGCGACAATGAACACTGATTGGGTGGCACCATTGTAATATACACCTGATTAGCATAGTAGGAATTAGATAGCACGAGTTCATTGTAGAATGGCCGCGTTTTACAATTTTCTGCGCGTATTTAGCATGGAGATAAACTATTAAATGTCCATAGAACAATCTTTTTTAACCTACAATAATTGCAGAAGACAATTTTCCATTATAAAAAATGAAGCTTCAAGTGCAAATATGCATTTAATTTCACTTTTTCCTCTTTTAAGAATTTTGCATTCTGAAGGCAGCTTGTTATTCCATTCATTTTTGAAACTATTTCGAATTCTTTCCCAAATTCATGAGAACGGTTAACTTAATTATTTACTTCGTTTTTCATAGAAAAGTATTATACGTATTTCACGACCTATTCCATGGTCATATAATAAAAAACTGGTTACGTGAAAACTGGAAAGATATATATAATAAACGTTCGAAAATCTTGCCTTGAGTCTAGAATTTACCGGTGTAATAAAACTTCAGTTGGGAACTCGTCAATACGTACGCTATCGCAGCTCATTATCTTGCCTCACCATAAATAATAACCCCCCCCCCCCGTTCTTTGTATTCCGGACCAATTACTTCCCTAAGTTCCTGTCTGGGCTGCACATGTGTCCGTCGTCACGGAGCACAGTCGCCATCCAGGAGGGGGGCTAGCTCGCCTCCCCCCTTGAAAATGTTTTTGTTTTTTGTTGGGTAATTTTACTATATTTATTCAAATTATTTACCACATATTGATCAATCAAATTACAAACGAGTGTTACCTTTAAAACCGACCGGATGGAATTCATATTGCAAAATTTTCCATTTTTCTTCCACATGTTTATGGAAGGGGGGCGAACCGAAGTGGGCACATTCCCTAAAATTCTGTTTTGGACCCCGTCACGACAGCGGCTGAGCAAAACACCTCTCCCGCGGGGGTCCGGCAACGAATGCCTCATTGCAAGAAGAAGCAGATACCGGGAGCGGTAGCTCAGTGCATCAACTGATGTCACTGCAGCGCCTCTGACCGGGAGGTCCTAGGTTCGAGTCCTGACGGCGGCAGGATTTCCGACACTAGCTTTTCAGCTAGGTCGAATTCAGTCGCCGGAGGAGAATTCTAGCGGCCGGCTGCTCTGATCGGTAGTTTTCCGTGGTTTCTCCGATCAACACCAGGTGAATGCCGGAGCAGTACCCTAACAAACGGGTCACGGACCTCGCGCGATCTGTCCTTCCTCTTCCTTGTCCTATCCTCTCCCCTTACACCCTTACACACACACACACACTGACAATAACATGCATTATACTACCACATATTCCGGGAGACCGGTCGGGAGCTTAGAGCTTGTCCCGGCAGGGGCGGTGCCCCGCTGGTGGGAGAGCCTTGGTTAGGGGGAAACCCCACTAGCCGACGGTAGTTCGGCGCCGGATCTCGCCATCCAGCGGGGAAAGATCACCGCCATCTCCCGAAAAAACATGCACTACACTAACGGGACTAATGACCACAGTAGTTGACGCGCCCGGAAACACAAAAAAAAGTCAATCAATCCAAAAGAATCAGATCCTCGAAAGCGTTCCCAGCAAGTCCGCGCACGTGCCTGGCGCGTGGTTGGCCGCTCCAAGCAGGGCCGCCACTGCGCCTGCTGTTTGTCCCGAATGCGCACGTGCATGTTACTAATGATTTCAGTGACATTATTTCGAGAGACTTACAAAAATTGTATTTTATCCCTCACTGGACTCAGCAAACGCAACCGCCGTGGCAAAGTAGACGATAGGAACCAACGAGATTAACAGATTCCATAATTTCTATTTCGAACCGGGAGCAGTGGCTCAGTGCATTAACTGATGTCACTGCAGCGCCTCTGACCGGGAAATCCTAGGTTGGAGTCCTGACGGCGGTGGCAGGATTTTGTGTGGAGGAGAATTATAGCGGCCGGTTGCACTGGTCAGTAGTTTATCGTGGTTTCTCAGAACACCACCAGGCGAATGACGGAGCAGTACCCTAACAAACGGGTCATGGACCGCGCGCGATCTTTCCTTTCTCGTCCTTGTCCTATCCTCACTCCTTACACACACACTTACACTAACATGCAATACACTACCGCACATGCCGGGAGACCGGTCGGGGACTTAAAACTTGTCGCGGCTGGGGCGCTGCCCTGCTGGTGAGAGATACTTGTTCGGGGAAAACCCCGTTAGCCGACGGTAGGTCGGAACCGGAACTGGCCAACAAGTGGTGGAAGAACACCGCCTCCTCCCGAGCAAAAATATACACTACACTTACGGGACTAATGACCATAGCAGTTGAAACGCCCGGAATAAGTAACAATCAATCAATTATATTTCGACTACATTCAATTTCGCCCATGTTAACAATCTGTTCTGTAAAAAAGTATTGTGGCTTAATAATGTGTTGCAAATTATCTAATGCACAGACTCGTTTTTCCTCTGTAAATCTCATGAGCTGAAATCAGAAGCTTCTTCGCGAAGTGGTAAATGTGTGTGCGACAGAGCGACATATTGGTCCTAATGGCATTGGTCCTAATATGGCATTAAAGAATTTTGGAATAAATGAATTTTGCAAGCCTAACATGTCTCGAACTGTGATGTGGCGGACTCACTGGTGGCATCTCATGAACTTTGCGGTTGATTGATTGATTAATGAATCCGGGCGCGTCAAATACTAAGGTCATTAGCCGCATAAGAGAAGTACGTTTATTTTTCTTGGGAGGTGGCAGTTATCATCTCCGGGCGCCGACCTAAATGTCCGCTAGTAGGTTTCCCCTAACCAGGTATCTCCCACAAGCGAGGCACTATTCTAGCCGGGACAAGCTCTTAAGCTCCCCACCGGTCTCCCGGCATATGTGGTAGTATAGTGCATTTTATTGTGTGTAAGTAAGGGGTGATGATAGGACAAGGAAGAGGAAGGAAAGATCTCGCGCGATCCGTGGCCCGTTTCTTGAGGTACTGCTAGGGCATTCGCCTGGTGTTGATCGGAGAAACCACGGAAAACTCCCGATCAGAGCAGCCGGCCGCTAGAATTCTCCTCCAGACAGTGAACTTTCCGATTCTTTCTGCCGTGAGACATTCGCGGCCGGAGAGCAGCGCGTGTTCGAACCTCGGCCGTTGCGGTGCGCGTCAATGCAACAGGGATCGCACGCAAGCGGGTCACTGGAACATCCGGGTGCAAGGTTGGCAGCCCTGCGGGTCAGCGCCGCGGTGCAACCGTCGCGCCATGCCACGCCACGCCACGCTGCGCTGCGCCGTGCTGCGCTCCGCGGCCGTCGACTGTTCGAGATGCGCGCGCATGCGCCCTTGAGTACCTCGCAGAGCGGAAAAATCCTCCGTCTTGTTTCTTTTTGGCATGTTTTCTTTAGCTGGAAGCATCAGGTATCCGTGAGAAGAGACCGGACACGAGAGTGGAACTGTGTTGACGATGATACGATAAGGGACAGGAGAGTGGAACTGTGATACGGTAAGGAACTTTATGCGTGAACTTCATTGTGGGATTTGATGAAATACTACTGGAATTGCTTTCGATCTATCGGGAGGTAAAAGTCTTCATTGCAGTCTGAATAATAATAATAATAATAATAATAATAATAATAATAATAATAGTAATAATAATAATAATAATAGTAATAATAATAATAGTAATAATAATAGTTGTAATAATAATAATAATAATAATAATAATAATAATAATAAATGAAGTAATAAAATTATGTGACACTGGTGCAAATATTGTTGAATCAGACACAGACCTTGATTTCATTAATTCAGCCAAATGGTCTGATTTTCATTTTCCACTGCGAAGAATTCCAGCGATACCTTCCTCATTGCTTCTTCCACGAACTCGCCACTTTATCGGATAAGCTTTTTTTTTTCTCTAGGCCACTTGTGAACAACTTCAATACGCTAATTATCACTGTAAGGGGAAAAATTTGTTCTCAGCTCGAAAACAACAATGTATGACGATCATAAGAAATACATTTGTTTTTCAAATACTTTCAACAAGATTTAAGAATCCTCCTCTAATTATCATCGCTTGCCAACGATTTTTTAAAATACCTTTTCGTGAACGTAATTTAAAAGAGCATTATTTCATGTAAAGCAAAAGGAACGAACTTTCCACATTAGGCGCCTAATAAGAATTTTGTGCTTTGCATGAAACATAAACGGGAAAATTGTCACCTTATTGAGCGAAATATTTCCCTCCAGGTGAATATGTATTTTGAGGAATTTTTATTTTTTATGGAAACCATAGTTCCGCATAGGGCCCCTCAAATATTCATCCGACTATGAAGGGCGGGTTAAAAATTTTGTTTCCAGAGGAATATGTATTGAAACTTTTCTAGGTCCTAGGAGGACTCATACTTTCCTAGTGCACGCTCTTTGTTGCACCCCAGGGTGTGAATTGACAGAGGGGGATTTCTTTCCCCAAGATAGTTTCCTGGCCCCAGCTGGAAAGGTGATAATTCGTCTCTGCCAAGAACACAATCCATATTACAATCTTGGTGTCTCATTTCTGATCTACGCAAGTTGAACGCTGGTGCATCAAAGATCAAAGAATTCAAATCAAGCAAACTAGAAAAGAAAACTTAAAGGTCATTTTTAAGATTTATTTCAGATAGTGCTGCGTATGTTTCATGCATCAATTCAACGATTCGTTCCTCCCACCGGGGAAAAATGACATTCGCTGCACTCTGTAGTTTGGTTGTGTTCATCTTATAACAAAAGCGTACTCATCTAAAAGTAACTTGGAGTGTTGTTTATTGTTTCAATAAAAAAACTGTTGTACTGTCTGGACGTGCTTACAACTTACTCATTGTTTGATGAAACAAGAAACCTTAATAATATATACAAATTACTAAATGAATTGTATGGGTGGAAGTGGAACAAAACTTATCACACAGATTTAACAGATGTAGGAATGGTCCAGTCTTTGTTGTATTTCAGTATTGTTGATAGCGAATGCTTACTCACCCTATGCAACTATCTTGTTGTTTATAAAGTATTGAAAAAAGTGTAGAAAATAACTCCCAATTTGTTTACAAATCACACGAATCCCATTTCATTTTTATAATTTATAATTACAATTTATAAATATGAAGAAACAGGGTACTTCTCTTATTTTGTAAATTGCATCCAGGATGAGACGGTCGAAATCGTAAACTCAAGATCAGCCACTGATTTCAAACAGGTGAATCCCCGTAGGGTACACACAAGCGGGGGAGGGCAGGGGTTCATGTAACCTCTAAACATTTCTTGAGGATCCCCGCAATACTACGTAATAAAATGGTTTTATCCACTCCTGATCCCCCCTTTTTTGACGACAGGAGAATTTATAGATCACATTGGGGGAAGAGGCTCTCAAAACCGTCTTGCAAATTGAGCAATATAAAAACCAATTTTATTTATGTCATTGAATTTATTTCACTCTCCTTGTATTATATTTTATTTATTACTACTAGTAAAATAAGACATTTGTCTATTGAAGAAAGATGAACACATAAGGGAACCCGCCACACAGGGCGGCACAGGAATGCAGGTGGACTCTCTCTTGTTTTAGGCTGCGCACTCCGCTGTTGTTGTTGTTTTTTTTTTTGGTACAGCCCGTGAACATTTACTTATAAGAATAAGCAGTTTTTGCACACCTTATTTATATAAGGGTTCATTAAATGAGAAAAAATTGGCACTGCAAAAGAAGGGTATATGAAAGCGCACATAATTTCTGGAAGTTTATTAGGAAAAAGGTGAAAAACAAGGAAACATAAGTACATATACACTGCTTAAGTAGCTGAATGTTTCCTCGGCTGAAACGTCTGGCTTAGAGGGTGTCGAATGACTGTAAGCGTTGATACAAATTATTATTTATCCTGGTTTCTAGTAATTTAAAGTATCTAGAATTGGTATTTATCGATAAACAATTTTTTCCCCAAACATTTAAATTTGGTGCCTATGCTCACGTTTCGGCCTTGTTCAGATCACCGTGCGCTGTTTACCAGGACCGGCGGTTGGTTTTAAGTCGGAGTGGTAGTTCATCCTGGCGGGAATTCCCCTTGATTTCCACTCCCCCCTCCACCACCCACCAAAGACGTATATGAAAGGAAACATTCAAAACAGAAATTTTCAAATTGTCATTTTTATCATTAAATTGTCATGAAATTGTTATCACATTTATTTTATGTAGCTTCAGTACTGTTCACTTTTGGAATGCAAAAACAGCACTGCTCTTTGGATTTTTTATTGAAACTGAATTAACAATTTTTTGGAAATCGATTTTGTCTGTCATGTCGCTATATACATGTAAAATCCAAATACTGTTTAGTCGACTTAGTACTGAGAGACTTTGTTCAATTCTGAAATTTGACTTGGTAGAATATTTCTTACTTGAAATCCCGAGTGGGTAATTTATCACTTGAATATTTTAGAGGCCGACCTGGATGGCCGAGGTGGCTAAGAGCGAGTACCGACTCAGCGCTTCGGTCCGAAGGGTCGCGGGTTCGAGTCCCGCCTTGGGCATGGCTGTTTGTCCCTTGACTTTTTGTGTGTGTTGTCGCGGAGGGCCTCGCGTTCTGCTGACCACAGATCAGAGGAGCCCGCAAGTGTTTGTCTAGTGTATGGTCGAATATGCGTCCCTTCGAGACGTAAAGGGCAACCGGCTGTCGGCTGGATACAAGCCCTAGGAAAAATATTTTAGAGTGAGTGTACTAGATACCCGTCATACCCACGTTATCCGCCGGGCCTGCCGTTTAGGTTCCCCGAATGCGAAAGCGACGCGAGGCGCGCGCAGAGATTTGGGCTGCACGCGGCGCGCCGTCTCCGCGCGGTGCGGCAACGCCGCCAAACGCAGCCGCCGCCCGCCCGCCCGCCCGCCCGCCCGTGCAGATTGCGCGCGCGCGCCCGCGACCTTGGGGCCGTTGCGAATCGCCTGCTGGGCTGCCGCTGCACACTGCGCCCAAATGGACCAAGACGGAGCGCGTGGCAAAAAACGCGTGAAATAACGAAGTACGTTTCCTCTAATGCTAAGGCACTTCGGCCACCCGCAACAAATTATTGTTGGGGGGGGGGGAGGGAGGGCGATTTTATAGATAAGGTGTAAATTATTGGGGAGGTCCCTCCAATATTCTCAATACGTGAAAACATTGCGGGGGAAGGGGGATATGCGGCTCCCAGCAGTGTCGTAGAGAAGCAAAGGTACTGAAATTGTGGTACCATAGTCCCAGGCGACTTGGCAGACTTGGATCGAATACCGTATGTGAGCAATATCATTGAGAAAAGGGGACCAGAAATTACTCACTTGCCCAGAGCTGGGTTTCTGTTATTGGTGACCCGAGGACAGACGTTTAATGAGAGACCTTTTACCTTGTACTTCTGAAGAAATTATTCCAGCAAGTGAACTGGTATCATAATTACAATTCCCATCCAAAGAATGGTCTTGGGGAAAAGATTATTTTCAAGTTGTTTACTTTGGGCTCCTTAATTTGAACATTCGAAATTGTCGAAATACTAAATACGACAGCTCGATTTCGGTTAATTATGTCCTTGGCTGGGATAAATTAATACATTTTCAGCATGGGGCATCTATCTCTTGGAGGGGTGGGGGTGGCGGGGGCACGATTTTTTATATTCTCCATCAATTCGCACCCTCTTAAGATTCTTCATGTTCGGCTCTGCGTACTTGGACGTAGCTCGTACTTCCTACTTCACTGAGGCTTTAGCTGACTTTTTTTTAACGTCCGGACGGACGCGTCCATCCGAATAAGGATTCTGAAATGGCGGCGAGATTTGGCCCACTGCGCCGCTGCAAGCGCGCGAGGCCCGCCCCCTCCCGTCCCCTTCCCTGCTTTCCCCTCCCCTCGCCGCTCCCCGCCACACTCCATCCCCTTTCCTCCCTCAGCCGGTCCCGACTCCTGAACCAGCCGCCCGTTCGACGCTAGTCCGGTTGAACGCCCGTCTTATCTACAGCGCATTCGCGTTCCCGAGAAATTATTTTTCAACTTAGGGATGACAAGCCCTGCAGGGGTTTGACTTTTATATATGATGGATAAATTTTTCATGTCCCCAAAATAATGCTGAACTCCTGTAAACAGCTTGTACGCTAATTATGGCGTTCATTTGGGCCTGTTTCAATAAGACATGATACAAGTGACGCTCCCTTCAGTATGATAAAGATAGTTTTAGTATATAAAATATAACGGTTCCATCACGGTTGTTTTATGAACACGTTCGTCGCATACAGCAAAGTCATTTTCTTTTCCAAAACAGATCACTGAAATACTTCATGCTATAATATAGTATGGTCTACGGATAATCGGAATCCCCATCTTCATAATTTCCTTCTGAAACCGCCAATACCTTTGTTCAGATTATGCTAGGATAAACATTGCAAGGGAGGGGGATTAGAGTTAAATCAGTTAAAACCCTTCATGGTCCGTTTAAAAACGAGTATGTGCAACTCTTGTGAGACTTTTTCCACAAAACCTATCAGTCACAGTCACAAAACATGTACCGGAGAGTATTTATAGCGATTGATTAGAGTGTGTGTGTGTGTGTGTGTGTGTGTGTGTGTGTGTGTGTGTGTGTGTGTGAGAGGGAGAGAGGGAGAGACAGCGAGTGTGAGTAGAAGTGAAACAAAAATGCGATTAAAATGGAAATTGTTTTGTGGTTTGCAAATTACTGGAATATGGTAACATCTTCGTGAATAGCCATTTATGTTATTATTCAGAAATTTCTTTTCTTTATCACCTCTAGGTGCTCAACTATGTTTGTATTTTTCTTTCTCCTTCAAAAACATTTTTTTTTTAATTTTCCCGTTCCAGGAATCATTCCTAAATCTCCTTCTCCTGATTACATTATCATCTTCATCTGCAATTCGCATTGTCTAATTATTTTTCTTCACATCCATTTGCCTCACTCGACTTTAATTCCTAGCCGCCAATCCCCTTCATTGGTAACGTCCACGTGCGCCACTTCGCGCGTGGTGGCCTTTCGTTCAGTGACCACCATTGTCATTGCCGGGGGCTGAGCTATAGGAAAGCAGCCTGCAGCCCGAGCGTTGTCGTAGGATGCGGAGGGGGCGGTGGCGGCGGAGGTGGGCGCTTGCGTCCAAGGTAAACCGCCCTCCCCTCCCCCCCCCCCGCTTTCCCCGCCCCGCCCCGCCCCCGCCCGCGCGGGTTTCGCGCCACCGCCGAAACAGCGCGGCGCCTGCGCCGGTGCAGCCGTTTTCTCTCTTCCTTCTGCAGCGCGCGCGCTCCTTGTGGCCGCCGCCATCGCACTGTGGTACGAAGTGGCAAAACCGTGGCCGAAAATGAAGAAAAAAAATATTATTTTTTTTATTGATACGTTATTGCTTGTTGTTGCCTTCGATACGGAGTTCGATATACGCTGTGTAACTGACCTTGATCGAGAGGATCGCGGTTATGGGGGAAGTATGAAAACAGCTGACTGATGCTACAAATTATCTTACGGAGGAAATTATGAGGGGGAACTATGAAAGAGAATTGTGGGAGCGAAATATGAAGAGAGAAACCGATTGAAGTTAACAAATAGTTAATTAGTAAACAAGTCCATCTGAATCATTAAAATTAGCTTAAAAAAATAAATGTTGTATGTACCACTTGCGTCAACAGGTTCTCATGATCTCGGACGACAAAATGCTGTCGGACTTGTAATAGCCGCTCGATCATTAGACCCCTTATAACGCCCTCGGTGCATACGTAGCTATTCTGTTTCGGTTAGCTGCGACATTATACTCATGAAATCGACCTCATTCATGCGTACCTGGTGTTGTACAGCAGAGAAAAACGTAGCCTTCTTTTGTGGTATCAGCTGAGGCTATCTGGAAAAGCAAAATGCGTTTATTGGTTAATAATTAATTTCGTAATTCACTCACTAAAATAAATCAAAATGGTTGCTGTACCGGGAGTATGTTAAGAATATTAACACCATAAGTCATGCATAACACTCGTATAACGATATAAAATTATACATCTTGAATAATTTAACCATATTCATAATGCCGCATGAGGTGACGTGGTGAGAAATTCTTATAAGGAAGGAGGGGACCTTCCGTATGAGAAAGGACCAACAAATAGATAATAGAACCCTTATAGAATGGGATCTCCCCCTTTTTTTTCATTTCAATATGAGGTCTCCTTGAGAATTAAAAAGCGTCTCTTAAGGAACACTCGTTTTAAATACCGCCCAAACTCAGTTCTAAGACCCCGGTAAAATGGTCCAAAAATGCATTTCTGCAAAGGTTGCGGCGCAAAACAGGTCTTTTCAATGCAAAATCACCTGGATCTCAAGAAAGTTCAAGTAATGACGACTAAGACGGTGGCTTGCTGCCAATTCAGGCAAGGTTTGGCAAGGGTAGATTGAGTAGTGTAGCCCGACAACGAAATGTTCGAAATTATAACTCGTCTATTTTCAGACGTGGTAGCTTAAAGATTGAAATGTGATACTTAATTTCTTCTTGACAATATTTCGTATTTGGTGAAACACCCTACACATGTTTCTAGACCCAAATGACCTAGTTGTTACAGTATTGAGGGAGAGGGAGATTTTGACAAAGGTAGTGACCATCTTTGGAGATCAAAATAAACGAAATGGACAGCGTATAATAGATTTTTTTTAAATATATCTGAATATGTGTAACGTGAACTCAGTGTAACAAGTTGCAGCAAGTTGTGAAGAACGGGAGAAAAACTTGACCGTTTCATTCTTGCAATGAAAACTAACGTTTTCTTTTCGACACACACAGACACTAGCCGGGAAAGCCTACGGCTGAAACCACAAAAACTCCGTTTTGCACATCGGTTGAGGTGGCCATGAACTAAATGCCACTGCTGTGCTTCGGATAGTTTGGCCATAGGTTTCGTTACCCGACGGCGCGCGGCAGAATTTTCGCCAGAGGTTAGGTAGCTAGGTCGAATTCAGCCGCTGTCTGGAGGAAAACTCTGGCTCTCGGCTGCTCTAATTGGTATTCTGTGATTTCTCTGATCGATATCAGATGAGGTCGCAGCCGTATCTTAGCAGACGGACCACGTACCGAGCATAATCTTCCCTAGCTCACCCCTTTCCACACCTCTCCCATTGCATATTAACACATGTACTACACAACCATACTTGTCTGGATACCATTCGGGATCTTAGAGCTTGTCCCGGCTGGGGAGGTGTCCCACTGGAGGGAGAGTCCTGGACGGAGATAAACCTGCCAACCGACATGTAGGTCGGCGCCTGATCTCCCCATCTAGCAGAGAAGGAACACTGCCACCTCACTTGATATAAACATGCACTACCCTGACAGCTCTGATGACCATAGCTCTTGACGCCCCTGGAAACACGAAATAACCTACCAATCAATCAATCAATCAATCAGTCAATCAATCAATCCGCTTTTCGCGCCGTGACGGACGTTCGGCCCCACTGTGCCTGCCATTGCGCGGCGCCCCCAGCCGCGCGCCGAGCGTTGCACGCCGTTGCAAGGCTACCGCTGCCACAGAAGCAGCCTGCAGCTGCTGCTGCCCCCGCCGCCGTAGCTGCAGCAAAAGGACGCGCACGAAGGACATGTTTGGTGGGTAATTCATACCAAAGGCGGTGAGAGTTCGTGATTATTAAGGGGGCAGGCTCCGTCGCTACTGACCGGGATCAAGGTGGGCCGTTTGGCCAACGTGGACAAAGGAAACCGGCTCCCGCGCGCGTGGCGCTCCTCTGGAGGCGAGGCTTCGGCCGGCCAAGTGGACCGGGAGAGGTGGCTCAGGGCAACAACTGATGTCACTGCAGTGCCTCTGACCGGGAGGTCCAGGGTTCGACTCCCGATAGTGGGAGGATTTTCGACACTAGGTAGATAGCTAGGTCGATTTCAGTCGCTGTCTGGAGGACAATTCTAATGACCGATTGCTCTGATCAGTTACGGTGAATTACGGGTGAATTACGTTTGTTTTACCAAACAAATTGTTCGCACAACGAACTATTTTTGGCATGAAATGCGATAGAAAATATGCGTGAGCCAGAATTATTTGTTAATTGTAGATGTAAATAAGACTCGTCACCATTTTGGAAATGTATATAAAATGTCAATTGGGCCTTAAAGTATGATTTTTAGAGGCCATTTCACTTGTACTCTGTTCTCGCAGTAGTCTGAAGTTCCTTCACGTTGTACCCGATAAGGGAAGAGAGCCTTTTTTCTTTTAAGTTAACAATTATGTTAAAAACAGTGATAAACGGAGGTTCAAACTAATATGTGGCTCCCGCTCCGAATTGCTATTTAGTATCCGTCCCTGTGCAGTTACTTCATTTGGTAATTAAATGCATTATAAAGCTACAAGTGGTAGTAAATCTAAGATTGAGCGACTATTTATCTTCATTTCTTTTATTGCACAAAGTGAAGCACAAATTAAAGTAACTCCATACTACATGCTTGTTTTAAAATTAAAATAAAAACTCAATCACGTGTTCATGTAGGTCGTTTATTTTGTTCCGTTAGTGTTCACTGTTTAAATGTTACTCAATTTTGCAATGTGCACGATATGTTGTAATGTGTACAAATAATTTATGGTGTATCGGTTTAATAGGACTGAATTGAAGTATTTGCATCCCAATTGAACTTTGACCTCTCACCAAGATTCGTTCACGTTCTCTGTAGCTGAACTCATTCGGTTGCATTGCTGAAAGAGCAAAGCATAACCATGAAATGTTCATACGATCCTTTATTTGGATTCTTCGTTATTGCAATAAATAAATTTTGCATTAACTTTCTTAATATTTAATTTTCTTCTGTTTTTTCGGACAATTTGTACTTATTTTACTATTATTATTATTATTATTATTATTATTATTATTATTATTATTATTATTATTATTATTATTATTATTATTATTATTATTATTATTATTATTATTATTAGTCTTATATTTCTTGAAATTTATTCTTTGTGAAGGTTCGTTTTAGCCATTTTTAAAAGGCAGCAGCAAGAAGTGGGCTATGATTGTGTTTCCAATTTTAAAAGCAATCTGCAATTAGTATTCGAACCAAACCATAGTATCAGTTCCAAATAATAGCATTCGAACATACTATTTACCTAAAATAACAACACTTGAACAGTATTAATGGCTCTGAGGTGCAATTGTATAAGTGAGATCACGCGAATTACTAGTAGTACATTCGTTTCACCCATCCGAAGTTCGATCTTTTTGGGTTATTTTTTTCCATCATCAAATGAGTTGGAAGTAAATCAAGATACGAAAATGAACGATTACTGAAGGATTCGAACGTAGCGAATTTCTGAGTATTCACTTCTTTAAAGTGTAAATTATGATAACATCATATTAAGATAGATCACGATCATTCTTTCGACTAGGAAAACTCAAAGGCACTTTTTCCTCATTCTGAATGTGGAACGCTGCGCTCCGTCTGGGAATCCCCGGAGCCACAACAGACAGCGCCCCCTCCTTTGGCAAGAACAGCGCAGAGCACGGCCGCCTGGAATCCAATCCCCACCAACTTTTGTTTCCCGCGCCCTGCTATGCCCCCGCCGTCCCCTCCGCTCCGCTACGATCCTCGGCCGTGCGGGGCGCAGCCTCAGTGCAGTATCCCACTGCCTAATGACGCGTGCAGCCAAGCCCCGGGAGAACCCGTCGCCCAACGGCCTCTGGGCGAAACAGATTCGCAGAAGCCCTCCCCCCGCCTCCTCGCGCCCCGCCCCCTCCCCGCCACGTCCCGCACGATCTGCGCCTCGCCCCGCGCGGCTTCGAGAAAGCTTGACGCGAAGGTGGCCTCAGCCCTGGCAGGCTGTGAGGCGAAATCGATGAACTTGCGGCAGAAATATCCAATGGTATACCGACTTTGGTGGCTCTGGACATCCATTGCTCTCACTGCAGTATCGCTGACAGATAGGTCCTCGTGTTCGTGTCCCGGCGGTGGCAAGGTTGTCGACACAAGCTACGAGTAGGTCGCTAAGAGGAATTCTGTCGCTGTCTGGAGAAGAATTCTAGCGGCCGGCTGCTTTGATTGTTCCGTGGTGTCTCCGATCAACACCAGGTGAATGCTGGAGCAGTACCTTAACAAACGACCCATGGACTGCACGCGGTCTTTCGTTGTCTCATCCTCGCCCCTTACTTTACACACACACACACACTCACGCGCACTACCTCCCACACATGTCAAGAGACCAGTCGAGAGGTTAGAGCTTCTCCCGGTTGAGGTGGTGCCCCGTTGGTGGGAGATACCTGGTTAGGAAGATGTGAAGGGGACTTTCATCTCTTCCCACCTCCTGAGAAACCGCCTCTAATCTCTATCACCATTTCCTTTCATGATCATGACTGTCAACACCTAGAGTGGAAGTAAAAGGCAAGGCGTACTCTGAGACATACAGACCGCCAACATCCAAAGCTTCCTCTCTTGCCTACTCTGAATAATGAGCGTATGGCTTTTACCAATATTCATCCTCTCCAATTGCCCATTGACTCATTGCGTCAGATAAGTTACTGCCGCCCACCTCCTGAAATCCCTAAGTCATTATTATTATTATTATTATTATTATTATTATTATTATTATTATTATTATTATTATTATTATTATTATTATTTTCTCATCTTATTGGTACATTTGAATGAATTGCACAGATATACAGAATCAAAGCACAATACATCTATTTTTTTAAAAGAATTTATAATAGGCTCTCTGAAAAAGGTAATGTTCTTCGGGCAGTGCTTCTAGGCACAATAAAAAGTTCAACTAATGTCGCGGGAGTGGTGTTTTATGTGTGGGGTGCAATCGTGTTTGAATAGCTTCAACTGTCAATGATATCGAACGCGTGGCAACATCTCGTCGATAGAAATGAAGAGGACATACTAGCTGCAAATCAACATTTTAGCATGTACTTTGGCAGGTTCTCTACGCGTGTTTCATATGTTCTTTCATGCTGTTTAAAATTTTTTCCAATGTGAATGGTTTTGTTACCTATGGGGAATTATTTTGTTGCTCGCAGCAGGACATTTTTTAAGTGAAAATTATTTTCCCGCGGCCACATAATTTGATACATGAAGTTATGATAATAGACCACATTGAGACTTACATTGCACACTACAAAGAGTCCGTGCTTATTTTCTCGCCAAATCACGCACGAGAGACGAAATACGATCCGATAATTTTTTTCTTTGTCTTCATGTACCCTCTCCCTCAGAAAAATTGTCGTTCAAAATTCTATCTTCCACACCGCGCCGACAAACTTGGACACCCCTCGGCCTGGGGGAGGGCAGGGGGAGGGACGCGTTGACCAATCGCTAGCAGGTAGAACCACAGTTGTCTGTGATTGGTGCAACATCCCAAGGGGCAGAAAGATCGCTGTCTCAGGGGGAGGGGGCTAGTTCTGTGATTGGTGCAACATCCCAAGGGGCAGAAAGAACGCTGTCTCAGGGCGAGGGGGCTAGTTCGTTTACGTACGAGACGGAAATATCGTCATATTTCCCTGCCGAAGGAGGTAGTTTGCCTGCGCGTACGCCACGACGAAAAAATATTTCTAAGCGGGGTTTTCCGTCCAGAATGATTGTCTATAGACCAGTAAATATTTATCATTTTAGCAACAATTATTCTAACTTTTAGTAATCGATTTGTCACTCCTGACAAACTGCTATTTTGAGATATTCATTTCAGGCACAATTTGCGGAGCTTTCCCGGCCGTTCTAACGCATATTTAGAATTTGTTTATAAAATTATAAATTGTTGCAAAATTGTTAATTCGCTGTTTTTGGTTCTGGGACATCGGGAGACTCTCCCCCCTTTAGATTTGCAAAATTTGGAAATTGTTTATAAATTTGCAATTGTTGCAAATTTTTTTTATTGTCTAATCTGAATGGCGTTTAAATGTGATGCAAAATTCCGGAATCCGTTCGGTGCTATTGTATCTCGTTCTCGAGATATATGTAATTGTTTATAAGAAATTAACATCTTAGTAGACCCCATTTGTTTGCGCTTAATTCATTCGCGCTAGCAGAATAGCGTGGGAAGGGCATACTGAAAAAACAGTTCTCCAATGCCGCGCTTTGCCTGCCACATACGCTTAAAATGCACTTGCTTGTAAACAAATTCTGTGGCCAATTTCATTATGCTAAATTCGTATTTTTACGGCGAGTATGAGCATAACTTTTATTTGGTTTTTATATTCTCTTTTACGTCCTACAATTTGCAAGTCGATATATTTATCAAATAGGAAAGAAATTGATTACAAAAAAATATTTTTCAAGGTGCATTACGCCCAAACAATTGTTTCTGTTTTTCTATCAAAGGTATGTTGAGCAACCGAATAACTGTATTATTAATTTTTTTTAAGTCCCCTGTTAACACCGAGAGTCAGAAACTATTTGTTCCTCTTGTTTAACCATTACCATTAAAAAATAGGGAAACATATTGCTTAGCTGTTTGCTATAAACTGCACTGGATTGGATGAATGTAGTGTTAAGGTTTTCAAATACAGAAATATTCAATTTTGTGTTTTGAAAGATCACATGAGTAGAATCACACATGACAATACTTACACAAGTATAGAAATTTCTACATAAACGTATATAAACTTTAAGTTAATATTTTCAATTCAATTTATCATTCCTTTCTAAAACTGTTAATTTGATGATTTCATTGTATAATATTCAAATCAGAGCTTTATGTGCTAAATCTACGCATTGTTAATACATATTTTTAAACAACATTAATATATTTAATATACATTTAAAAGGTTTTTAGATTGGCGAACGTTTCAATGAAATTTCATGAATTCCTAAATGCTTGAAAATAAATACTTGTAAAATTAAATAATTGTAGCGTGTAAAAATATAACAAAATCACGTATTTGGTAAAACGAGTTGATATCACTAAAAGAAAGCAAAACAGATGTTATAAAAATTCAAAGAGATTTAGCGTTTGTTTACAGTGGTGGTCAAGTGATATGACCTTCCCAACACAGACTACATTTCAGTATCGTCAGAGTTCGAAGGTGGTTTGTTGGCCGCCATTCTACGAATCTATCAAAACCTTGAATTTTGCACGACCATCTGTATAGGGAGAACGTAGCGGTTTATTAAACGGAAACGGGCCATTCGAGGTATCTATTGTGCACTCTTTGAAAACGTTTAACCATTATAAACTATCCCTAAGAAATATATCAAATAAACAATGTTAAAGGTCACCAGCTTAACATTGCCTTTACTATTTGAATGTTTTCAACATCCCCAAAACCAACAGAAAATCCGTGTTTTTACAGGTTGTTATAAAACCAATTCAATAAATATAAGCATTTATTCACGTTATTATTTTTAAAACACTCAAATATCTACGATGTTATTTGATTCATGTCTTCATCGAAGATCTGAGATTAAAAACTGATAAGCAGAGAAAATTAAAGTAATTTTGAGTGATTGATGAAGTTGAATGATCAAATGAAAAACAATGTTTTTTGCTTCATATAATGCTATCGTGTTTAACAGACATGTAATTACACATGATACCTATATTTAAACATCCAAACTAATGAAAATTTTCAAAATTAAAATCATCAATAAAACGTTGATTCCTCAGCAAGGATTATATTATTAAATACTTTTTTGAGATTCATGTGCTCCTGTGTGAATAACGTAGTAAACGTGATTCGGATGATCCAGTTTCTCAGAATAATACAAAACCTGCTAGACACATACACTAAACATAATAGTTGTCAAATAGTTATTTACGACATGAGTATCATAAGATATCTTATTACAATACGAAATTGGAGAATTATCAAACAAGTCTGTTTAGCCGAAATTGTTAACTAATTGAATATTGTAATATAATGTTACTATTTGAATACCATAGAAAGTAAGACGTAATTTGTCAAAACTCATGTGAACTATAATTTACATTAAATTTTACTCCTTATCCTGCGAAAGATGTGTGACAGTACTTATGTTAACAGTTCTACTGCCATGAGTTTAATTAATTAGTTAACAGTACGCAAATTATTGTAACACTTATGCTATGCAATATTCAATACGGACTATGTGAACCTGCAAAAAGGGGGGAAAAACACCTACTGCTCCAGAAAATATTTTCTACTCGTCGGGTTTCGAACTCGGGTCTTTAAAGTTAACTCACCTCACACGGTTCCCCCTCACCACCAGGTACACGACAAGACTACCTCCTTTCCGATGCGAAAAGAAAGTGAAGCATTTGCAGTTTTTAAAAAAGAAAACAGGGTGTTCAATTTATCTTAATACAAGATCTATTTTTAAAAAGAGGTTTCATTAAACAAAAATCTCTAGCGTTCATATTGTTTTTCGACAATGTTATAAAGATCAGTCGGGGCTAATATTATACAGTAGAAAATTGGAGTTAATGTATTACACTTTAAGAGTTGTTATTTATTTATGTCCAAAATTAACAAGAAAATGTCAAATGATAGGAAATATATTTTATTATAATGACCATATAGCAAACACTCAGAATGTAACAATATTTGGGAGGAAAAAATCAAAACTAAAATGCCTAATTTTTCCAGTCAAAAACTTTACCTCCGTGATATAAATCTTTTGATGTTACTTCGTTATTTTTTATGACACGATATTTTTGAAAATAGGTTATCATTAAGAAAGAATTCATATTCCTTTCTGCGTTAAAATAATGCAATAATATTAATCGTGTCATGATATATACAGCCTCAAATTTGTGGGGCTAATATGATACAACTTTAGAGGCTAATGTAATACGGGTGTCGGGGCTATTTTGATACACTAAAAATTAACACGCAGACAACTGGAAGGGATTTTTTTATGTTTAATATTGCATCAAAGGCGCTAAAATTCCGATTTGATGTTGATAAACTATCCAAGTGTTTATCTGAGAAAGAAAGAGCAGGCGACAATTCATATAGATTTCCTCGTTCTCCCCCCTACCCAGTACATGGTGATTCACTTATGATTATCAATTGGCGGACGCTTCTGCTGTTTCAGTGCAGTTACTGATTTTTCACTGGAATCACAAGGAACCAGGCCTACAATAGGAGCTAACACCATCCCTTCAACTCCAGATATCAACTGTTCTCATCCAGTACTTTTGAGATAATACTGTTGGAAAAAAATTTAAAAAAACAGTAGCCTTCCAAAGAATAAGGAAGCGGTTAGACCCAATAGCAGCAATCATTACTAGTGAAGAGTGGATCATTACTAGGAAAGAGTGGAGTGTTTAATTTACATTAATTTAATATCTCTTTTAAAAAGAGATTTCATGAAACAAAAATCTCTAGCGTTAATATTTGTTTTCGACAATGTTAATAGGTATTTGTTCGCAATTTTCGAAAATTCAGATCGTTCGCCCAAAATTGAACGTACGCCACTTTTAAACATCTTGTGCTTCGAGGAATAGATTTACAGAAAAATTTGAGCTCTTTTTGAGGAAATTATGTAAATATGATGGGGTTTGGTGTAAAGTACCTTCAAAATTAAAAGATTCGTTTCAAATTCGAAGATTCGTAATATTAGCCAGATCTTTCAAGGAATATCCATTTTGGTGAAAATCTTGTTTACTTTAGGCTCTAGAATTACTTGCACGAAGACGGATTCACAAAGAGGTTTTTTGGAAAATCACTTTTTCGGGTTCAAAAAATAAGCGTTTTGACAGCCTTGTGTATAGAAAATAAAAGAACAATACCAACAATCCACTTTTTCGAACTAGCTACTTACAAAACGTGTTTTCAGTGAAAATTTCGACACTTCCTCCTACAGCATTACGTAACTCTCTTTACACGTGGAGGTAAAAATATTCCAGCGTTACTGGGATTTGAACTCGGATACCTGTAGTCTGTAGGTCTGGCTCGACCGCACTGTGCTATCACAGATACTTCTCAACACGCTGCCCAAGCACACTTATTACGAAAAGAATAGTTACGTGATATTCATTGCACTTATATTTTTTATTAGAGGAATGTTCTACATGTGTCAAAGGTATCACATTCGCAATAGGAATTCAAATGATTACAACCCACGCAACTACATAGCTCATTTTACT
>BLKR01011911.1:0-25856 GCA_011170035.1 Teleogryllus occipitalis | reverse complement strand
CCGCCCGTCCGCCTGTCCGCCCGTCCGCCCGTCCGCCCGTCCGCCCGTCCGCCCGTCCGCCCGTCCGCCCGTCCGCCCGTCCGCCCGTCCGCCCGTCCGCCCGTCCGCCCGTCCGCCAGTCCGGCCGTCCGCCCGTCCGCCCGTCCGCCCGTCCGCCCGTCCGCCCGTCCGCCCGTCCGCCCGTCCGCCCGTCCGCCCGTCCGCCCGTCCGCCCGTCCGCCCTTCCCTGCAATTCATTTCGCTAAATTTTCCATTATATGCTTATTTTTCACATCAGTTGACAATAATCGTCATTAATATCATTAGCAGCAGCAGGAATCTCGACGTTCGACGTTCTTGCGGTGCCAGATAGATTCAGCGTGTGACGCTATGAAATGACCTGGTTGCGGAACGCAGTTGTTATGTTACCTCTCCGGTATTTAAGTCACGAATAATAATAATTCATCAGCTGATAAAGCTTGATCGATACTCGTCCATTTCATTCCACTAGAAAAAAACTAGTTTAGGTGCAAAGGGTGGCGAATTTTTTCGAATTATTGAAGGACAAATATGGTCCCTGGAAGCATTATAGAGCTTTCCAAACAAAGTAGTAGGTGAATTCTGGAGTACTGCCTTAAAGAACAGCACACGAACCACACGCGCCTCTTCCTTCATCCTCACACACCCCCACTACCCCCAAAGCCTTCGCCAGAAATGAGGACGCGATTTTTAGGCAACGGCCCGACCTAAACGGCAGCGCCTTTACAGAGGAGAGAAGGGTAACGTAGTTGCTAGCAGAATAGTTGCTAACAATTTTCCTAACAACATTTGGATGTTCGAGTGCCCCAGCTTATTTCATATGACTGAATGGAAAATCAAGCACTGATTGAAATTCACATGAATTGCAGTAACGTTGTGTGTATAGACAGTGATAAGACAAAGATCTGAAAAATATTTGTTTTATCGAGTTACGCATGGGGTCTATGAAACATGAGTAAGCATGTGGTTGAAGTACTTTCTGCTTCACATACATCTGCCCATCCTTGATCCCGAGTACGTGGTTTCCAAGAAGCAGACGGGGGAGGGGTAAGTTTGACAATTAATAGCGAAAGTCCGCTTGTTTGGTTTCGTATTCAGTAAAAACGTTTGTTTTCAAGTGACACATATTTCGAAGTCGCGTGTGAAATGTTCATTTTCGACTTATAAATGTATTAAAATGTAACGAAATATGTAGCAATAGATGAAATATATAAAATAAAAATGGTTCCAAATCGTTCAGAATGTTTTGTGAAGTCTAGAAAATATTAGTAAATTTAGGTATCTTGTTCCTGTAAAAATATGTATTTAAATGAAAATCCGTTCCCTAGTTATCAGACATCTAGTTTAAGGAATGTCATTTTGTATTTAGGCGTGAAATGAATGGCTGAGCTCATAAAATCTTCTAAATAATTAATATTTTTGACCTGGATCACTTACTTTTAAACCGAAAATATTTTCTTCCAGAGCGCTAATAACATTCTCCCAGCTTCGAGATCAGTGTGGCACGAATAAAGTTTAAATTCACAAGTGCTCTCTAAGCAATTAACACGAGAAATTGCTCTGTCATTTTCCCATGCTCCTCAGAGTTTCTAAAATGTTTCTGTAAACTTTTCCCAAGCTCCACCCAAACCTTGCCCTTTCATGGATAGTCATCACTACACGTCAAAACAATCTCCTTTGATCTCGAACGTGGTATACAATGCCTGTAGCGACTTAATGAAATTGCACCACGTCCCGGACGTCGAAATCTCCTTGGCTCGTGTTCGCTAGGCCACGTCCTTAATCGTCCGTTTCCTCATTTTGTCGCCATTACGTGCCAGGAAGATTTGTCGAGGCCCAGGCGTCCTGTCGCGCGAACAAAGTGCTTTGTGTTTAATTAGATGCGAAACCTTGTACTTCATGGTGATGTAAAAGGTGATATCAACTCTGAAGTTGAAGATCAGGGTACATGATGTTATACAATGTAGGTCGAAAAATGATTTCAATTTTGCCGTTAATGTGAATACCTTTAGTTTCTTACCATAAAAAATTAATGTGTTTACGTACCATAAAACACTAATATTTATTTTTTAATACTATTAAAAAATAATAATATTTATTTTATTCATTCTTTACAGCAGAAATTTTTAAGAACATATTGAACGTTGTCTTTATCTATTGATTGAATATTTAAATCATTTATAGCTGTAGTGATTGACTAAATGAGTTGAGTGTTTTAGAATGACGAAATCTAGTGTGAATGTCCTTTTCTTAATGTAAATTACATTTTATGAATTTCGAATGTTGGGATTAACATATACAACTCAACGTAGTTTGTCCAATTTGTTTAATGTATTTCTTTTTCTTATATCTAACCATGCTTAACTATTTTAATTTGTGTCCTTTGGAATATTGTTTTATTCTTAATAACACTTGCCTTCGTATGGTTTTTATCAAAGTGGCATGATCCTTAATAAACGTGTCTCTCTTAGTGGTCCTCTTTTGTTAGTAGTTTTTGTAGTTCACCTTCCGGTCTTTTTCATAGTATTATTCCATTTAATTCGATTTGCATCGTGTTGCATAGTCGTGTATCGTATAGAATTGCACAAAGGTATAATTTATCTGCTGCAATACTTGACTTGCATATTTGTACAGAATTAAATAACAGTGGGCTTTTCTAGTAACACTGACTTTTATCCTCATTATAAAAGACGTTAATTGTTTTTAAGTACTCTAACGACATTGTTTTAAAAAAGAAAAGAAACAAAACGAAACAAGTTTGTAAAATAACTAATTGTTTTTATTTCTGCGTTTATGAAACGAGGTTTTTTGTTTTCATGAAGGTCGTTGACTTCGTCATTAACTTCCTCAGTATCCTACTGACGTTTCCTATCTTTATGCTCCACTCTTTGTACAGGTTTACGGACCGGAAGTTTTTACTGGACTGTATTATCGCCACGTACTAATCTCTATTACCGTGAATGAGGACAATGTCCTGAAGGTCACGAGATTGTCATCATTTTTATACCCTGGTCCTCGAAACTTCAAGTGAAAAAGTTCACACGTGAAACTGACATTACGAAGAGAACTAATGTGAATGTTGTGAGATTAAACTAACTAATTCTTTCATTGCTGTCTCATTAAGAATTGCCTAAAATCATCATAAAGCCAACTTGATCTTAATTGCATTTCCACATGCACTGGCATTAATATTGGAGTATTCATTTGATGCAACTGTAGTGACTTTTTGACTTCTTCCCAGATATAATTTTTAATTTTCAGCAATGTCATCACCGTTACTCTGTTAATAGCTCCATTCACTGAAGATACACGTGGTAAGTGAAATTCATACTATTGACGTATTACTTCTAATGAAGCAATCTATACAAGGAAAACCGTCTTCAAAAATGGCCACCATGTTTGAAATTAAAACGACTACTTCAATCATAGAGCAACTTTATTTCAATGAGGAATAGTCATTCGGAGATACACCATAACGCAAAAGAAGAGACCAAAAGAAACAACAAAAAACACAATTCTTGTCATTTTGGGCAAAACTATCAGTTAACCGGAAAAATAAATAATATAATAAATAGGTGCTAGTTTTATGCTCATTATTAAATAAAACCTGTTGAGATTTCTGTTTGATTCATATTTGTGAAGGGCTTGTGGCAGTATCAAGATGAAACACACGTCGACCAAAATCGAAATATTACATTTTCGAGGCGCAGGAGGTTTGTTGTGGCCGGTGTATCTGATTTCATTGCAGTCCCAAATATTTCAATTATTTTTATACTGGCCTATTGGTCTGTAAGCATGATGGTTCGCACCCTCCGGGCGCCCGGCGTCTCGTAAACAGTTCTTACCTCGCGCGAGCTAATTCGGGCGAGTGCGCGGGCGAGGTTAGCGGAATGAAACCCTTCGTCCCCCTTCAGCGCCTTCGCAGCAACTTCGCTGACTCGGGACTTCATTAGCGAGGCCGCTCTCCGTGACGACGCAAGGCGACAAGAGGATGGGGTGTTTGGACGACGAGAGGAGGATTCTGCCCCGCCTACTCACCCACCCCAGTTCCTTCCCTTCCTCTCGTCTCTCCCTCTCCGGTTGTGCTTTAGCGTCTTCGCACAGTAAAACCGGGAGAGGTGGTTCAGGGCATCACCTAATGTCACTGCAGTGCCTTTGTCCGGAGAGCCTGGGCTCGAGGTCCGACGGTGGGAGGATTTTCGGCAGTAGCTTGTCAGCTATGTTGAATTCTGCCGCTGGAGACGATTTATAGCGGCCGGTAGTTTTCCGTGGTTTCTCACCACAAGGCGAATGCTGGAGCAGTATCCTAACAAACGGGCCACGAACCGCGCGCGATCTTTCCTTCCTCTTCTTTGTTCAATTCACATCCCTTTCTTACATATACACCAACATTCACCACACGTGAGTGATCTTGGCTGTCCGGGTGACGCCGCGTCGAAGGCTGTGTTGTCGACGTTTCGACCATCTCTACCACACATGCACCACACTACCACACATGCCGGAAGACCGGTTGGGGGCTCAGAGCTTGTTCCGATTGGGGCGGTGCCCCGCTGGTGAGAGATGCCTGATTGGGGAAAACTCCGCTAGACGGCGGTAGGTAGGCGTGGGATCTCACCATCCAGCGGGAGAAGATCACCGCCACCTCCGGAATAAAACCCCACACACAACACTTATGGAACTAATGGCCTTGGTAGTTGACGCGCCCGGAATCACTAATCAATCAAAAAAATTCACACAGTAAATCTTTTATTCTTCGCACGTCTTTCTGCACGACTTTTTGTTCAGCATCCATACCACCCACGGTACCATATATACTTCCATCACAATCGCAGCTACCTACATATTCGCTTCTACTTGCTGTTGGCCTACCTCTACCTTCCCCTACGGGCTTCTATATGGTTCATCGCTTCTCCCTCGCCCCCTTGGGCTCTCACCTTTTTAATTGCGTTGTTCCTTTTTGGTGTCTCTTTTGCATTCGGAACCATTACCGTCAAGTTTTTCTCGTCTTCTTTTCCCTCATTTAAGAGTCCTCTGATACGGTCTCTCCGCCTTTAACATCTCTTTGTATTTCCTCACCTTCATCCATCTTCTGCTTCACAAAGACCTCTCAGCTCACTCTTCTGCCATTTCCTCTCTACATCACTATCACCGACTCCCTTTTTCATCTCGTTTTTCGTCCCTTGTTCTCGTGTCTGCCTCCGACCAGCCACCACGCCCCCCCCCCTTCCCGAAGAGTCGAGCCAGCCCCACCACCCTCTAGTGTCTTCCCGCTGTGTGTTCATCCCCTCTTATTGTGTTCTTTTTGTGTCTTTGAGCCCTGCTCCGCTCTCGATTTCCTTGGCTCGGGACGCCATCCCTTTGCCACGTCGATACTCTCGCTGTGGAGCCCAAAGTCATGATGGGGCAGTGGCGCGCAGGCTCTGCACCGCAGACAAAGGCGACCAATTGCCGCAGGTCTGAACAAAGAACGGGAACCTAATCTTACTTTTTGTGTACACTTAATTAACGTCATCGTCTTAACTTCATTTTCTCCAATTTCGTCGTTTTATTTTCACAGAATTTTCATTTTCTGGGAAAGCAACGCTAGAGAATTAACTATCAAAAACTTACATTGTGCTTTTTTTCATTTTGAAAAAATTGTGTATTTTATGAAAACAGAAATCAGCACAAGAACCAAGAGTTCAAGCGGATATTATACGCGTTCTGTTTAAAATAATGTATAAATAAGTAATGCTTAAAATGAAGTATTATTTCCAGAACTGCCCTCATGTGCAATCGATTTATTCTCGTCTCTTATATAATATATTAAATGTAGATGCATCTAATCTTACAAAACGCGAGTGATTAAAACCAGAATACTGAGTCTATTTTATGCAGTGAATGGAGATAAGATACCAAATCGTTTTTTCCTGCGTGTAATCTTCTTGTAGAGATTTCATAATCCCCAATTGAAGTTAAGATATTGATAGTTTATTATGTTTTACATAATACTTTTCCGAAAAAAAACACAAAAATTACAAAAAAACATTCCCAGTGCCTCAAAAATATAATATTAACATATCTACTGCATAAAAACTTATATACATAGAATTAGAAAAACTGGAAATATACCAGAGTACTAAAGTCTAATATGATTATTCGTTTCGCGATGAATGGTCTTACTTGATTTGATTCAATTTTTTTCCCAGGCACGTGAACTATTGAGATCATTTATCTCATCAGAGAAGTTAATGTTTTATGCTGGTGGTTACGGTATTCCTCCTGGAGAGGTGGTAGGCACCGACCTACGTCGACGTGCGGGCTGGAGCTTCCACCTCGAGATAGCTCCTCCAGTGGGGCATCGCCACAGCCGGGGCAAGCTCAAAGCTCCCGTCTGGTCTCAACGACTTGTGTGAGAGTGTACTGCAAATAATTGTAAATGTGATGATTTGACAGAAGAGGAAGGAAATATCGCGCACGGTCCATGGCCCGATTGGTAAAGTACTGCTCCGGAATTCGTCCAGTATTGATCACGGGAAGAGCAGAGCAGTCTGCAGATACAACTCACTTTCAGAAAGCGGCTGACTTCGACCTAGCTACGTAGTTAGTAAGAAAATAATCTGCCGTCGAACCCTCAGCCCTTCCGGTCAAAGCCATTGCTGATACACTAGAAATGTTGCCTTTGAGATAAACCCAACCGGTTAAGTCTAATTTGGGAAAAATTGAGTTTAATAATACAACCATTCGTTAACAAATTCTTCTAAAAATGTAGAGCATCTTCTAAACACTGATGTATGTAAGCCTATTTAAAGAAAGAGACGATACTAAGACTTTTTTTTCTAGCTCGTGGAAAGTCAGTGCGAATGGAGGTCTAGATATACCGAGAACAATCTGGTTTTACTCCACTGGCACTATTGTGCTGCATGGAAGCCTGAACAAGCAAAGCTGATTACAGTCTTTGAATTTGGTTTGTATTCTTCCAGATGCGTCCCAGAAGAATGAAAAGAGTAGATAATTAAATTTATTATCTGAAGATATCTCAAATTGTGTAATGAATAACACGATTTACCAAATCCTTTTATGAACTCAATCTATTTTGTGCTAAAAGATAAATTTCAAGAACTCTTCACAGAAATGGAATTACATTATCGTGGAAAAGTGGAATAGAACCATTCGCCCACCTAAACACTGACCCGCAAAACAAATTTAATTTCTTATTACTTTTTGCCGACCGCAGACACAGACTCTTTGCTATGGTTGTGGATTCGAATCCTCTGCACGGCATTGTTATTACAAACTTTTGGTTGTACCAAGTTAACCTACAGCTAACTTTTACGTACCATACCTGACGTAGAAATCCGTCGAAATCGTCATTTATTGATTTATTCCATGATTTGATTCATGGGACTTCGAAATTACTAACAATCAATCAATCATTCACCTGTAATTCGAAAAACTATCTCTTCCACCCAGAACTCTGATCGGGAGGTCCTTAGGTTCGATCCTGACGGCGGCAGGATTTTCGACAGTAGCTTTTCAGCTAGGTCGAATTCAGTCGCTGTCTGGGGAGAATTCTAGCGACCGGCTGCTCTGATCGGTGTTTTCCGTGGTTTCTCCGATCCTGGCGAATGCCGGAGCAGTACCTAATAAACGGGCCACGGACCGCGTGATCTGTCCTCTTCCTTGTCCTGTCCTCTCCTCTTGCGCACACACACACAAACACACACACACACACACACACACTTACACTAACATGCACTACACTGAGCCACATATTCCTGGGAGACCGGTCGGGAGCTTAGGCTTGTCCCGGATTGGGGTGGCGCCCGCTGTGGAAGAGTCCTGGTTAGGGGGAAGCCCCACTAGCCGACGGTCGGCGCCGGATCTCGCCATCCAGCGGGGAGATCACCGCCATCTCCCGAGAAAAACATGCACTACACTAACGGAACTAATGACTGAAGCAGTTGACGCGCCTGTAAACACGAAAATCTCAATCAATCAATCAATCCACCCAGAACATGTACATCCTCTATTGAAAATTGTGAAGGAGCGAAAGCTAAGGTGTGCAAGCCTTTGGGGTGCCCCGCCGCGCCGCGCGGCGCTGCCCGTAGATTCGCCTCGCCTTGGTTCCGCCCTGGCTCCTGGCCCTTTGCCAGGCCGCGGCCTCCTGCGGTAAACAGGGAGAGTAATGGACGCCTCCGCGGCGCGACGCCGCCGCGAGGCTACTCCAGGTCACGCACCACTGCGCCTGACGAGCGCGCGCGGAAGGCATCAATAGTGGCAGATTTCCACCCCTGAAGGGTGTCATGCTAAAGGCTGAGCAAAAAGGCTCGGAGAGTACGGCTGACGAAGGAGACGCATCGCAATCGTTACAAAAAGAGAATTTAGAACATGGTGCAAGCGGTATCAACTCGTATGAGAACGGACAATTGAGTAATGTAAAGGGTTGCTGTGGAGGCAAGTTTGTTTGGGAAAAGCTGTAGAAGTCGAAAGATATGGACACATGACGACTTAGTTGGGACATTAAAGTGAAATACGTGCTTAAAACCCAATTAGTAGTCTCTTCAAGTGATTAAAAGATTGGCGAAACCTCAGAGAAAGAATTAGCTTTAATGAATATGAGGTTCAAGAATACAGAACAAGATATTTAAGTGAAAGCTTTTGGTGCAGCCTATATATTAGCCATTACAGAACTTTCCAATATATTTGCTTTTGTTGGAATTTTAAATGTCTATTAGACTATCCTGAAAAGTGCAGGAGCACGCACAGTCGTTGGGGAAGTGGAAAAGAAGCGGCAGCTAAAATTATATTGAAAAGACCCACTATCGCGGGCCCTATGGGAAAGTGTAAACTATTGCGGAACATGTTGCTAGATATGCAAGAGAAATACAAAGAAATTGGTGTAGATAAGAATTTTAAATGAACACAGAAGATTATTTTAATACGAGTACAGTTTTCGAGCATATAGTATGAGTGTAATTGAGAATTGAATGATCTGCGAGTTCCAGTTCTAATGAATGCAGAAATGAGTCGCTTATTGCAAGAATTACTTATGCTCATAAGCTGCAATTTACTTTTTCGAACACTCAAGGAAATAATATAACCAATACATTTACGTTGTCAGAACGAGTCGACAATGGCAAACTAAGGATTAAGTGGCACTCGACAAGTTTATTATTAATGTGTATAACCCTTGATATATTGTTTTGTGTGATGAATATTTCTTTTTTAAGCTTGTAGACTTAGGCTGTTTTTGCAATCAATATATTTTTATATTGCCAAAAATTCTATAAAACAAAAACGAAGTAGCTATGTTTATTATAGTTATTAAATTACTTCCTTCCTGTTACCTTCAAGCGATTTTTAGTATTGTTCATTTTTCTCTTCTTATCCTTAACATTTTTCATCTGGCTGACTTTTTTTATTTTGATCAAGTTTCAAAGAGAAGTTGCGTCTGAATTGATGAATTTTAACAAAAACATCTAATGAAATGCGTTGAAAATTTCAGCGTGGTAGTGTAATTAAGCGTACCATGATAGTTTTTGAATATGTCGCGTAGGTCTCAATAGGAAAAAGCAATTCTTCTTATAAATCGGAAGATCACCACTTCTTGAAATCTGTTATATATTAATTTCCGCCCACCAAGCCCACAATGAAATTCCTGTTTGCATTTACTCTAGACTCCTTTCATTCCAGTATAGTGCAATATTTCTTCTATATTCGGAAGAAAGTTTCACTCTGCTTCAAATAACTACGGGCACAAGCTTCTTCCTCGATTTTCATAATAGTTCTAACATCAGTAAAGCATTGGCTTCTTCTAAAGCGTAGTACTACAAATTACTGGAGTGAGAATATTCGAGAAGGAAAATAACTGAAGTCCTGGGCTTGGAGTGTTTCCAGCGTAAAATTCTGTTCGTATGACAGGCTTTGAGTCTATTTGTACACTATCTGACAGACGCACAGGCAATCTGCATTTCTGCCTTTAACTTACTTTTCACCGAATGTGATCTTAAGGTGTTCTTGCAATGAGCAACACAATTCCATTAGTTATTCTTAAAATAATATTAACAATAATAATAATAATAATAATAATAATAATAATAATAATAATAATAATACCTCAACTCCGATACCAAATATCTTTGATGTAAGATACTGCAACAAAATGTATTTAAAGTGTACGTGACAATTTTGTGAATTCCTAATCAACCAAAATAAATCACAACGCATTGATGTTTGAAAAGCAAACTCTAATGGGAATGTCTCTATTGTGATAGAAGTGGAAAGTACTATTCAAAATATCTTGCATTCTTTTTATTCGTTTCACTTCCAAAGTAGGTGATATTTCATCCAATTCATAATGAGGTAAGTACACTTCAAATGAAACAAAATTCTATTGAAGTAATTGGCGAGTTTGGTAGTGAAAGGGACATTGTGCTAAACTGTTTGTATATACTCGTCGCCTTACGAGTGTATTGCTGAATAGTGATGGATGCACACATTGTGCGTTCTCTTGGGTTCCGTTTCATGCACAAAATCGAATGAAAACAATCAAGCATGCGTGTAGTGCGAGGAAACAATGGAGGTTAAACAAGTCGCCGAGCACTGAATATCTACGAATGAAACAGTGAATTCATTGGACGTCAAGGAGAAATTTGGAATTTGCTCCATCACCGCCGACGCTCTTCACAAGAGTTAAGCCGGTAACACTCCCGTGGGAATCACCCATCCTGTGACTGAAACAGAATCTGAAAAATAAATCGTATTGCATGGCATTACTGAGTTTACGTACACAATACGGCATTGCGTGAAGTGTAGGAAAAACGAATCAGGGCTCAAATTTCGGATTCCACAAAGTTATGAAAAGTCACCTTAGCAATTTAAAGCTAGCTTTCAAACCGCAGGTATTGAGAGCCGCGATCATACGATCTTCTTTGGTAAGTACGTAACATTACGTCTGAGAACTGCAACTTAGTAACAAACCCCACAAAAGACTTCTATTTTTTCTGAGCAGATATAAAATAATGAAACAGCTGAAATTAGAATCGATCATTTGGTGCAAGAATGACCGATCTGAAAATTTGGTGGTTATTAATTATTAGTATTAAAATGGGATGTTTGGTGATCCTTCTACTTGCATCACAATGATATACTTATGCTTTACGATTTTTTCACCAGAGAACAGTTGAATCGATGTGTGCCACTGTATTTAATAGGGGAAAAGTTTTGTAACGCGTCTCCTGAAAAGCCTGTTTGGTTTATGCCACTGTTCTTTCAAAGGAGTGCTATCGTTCACAATTGAAAAATGACGGGAGTTTCAAAGATCAGATGTCAGAAGGAAAACGATTAGTAATGAGAAAGAAACGTGTATGATTTCATGAGATTAATAGATTTGCAAATTCTATTTAAATATGCGGAAATAGAAAAGATATTCGAAGATTTCGAAGAATTTCGAGTGATTCGAACGGCACACACTTGAGAGTCTGATGTTCCTTGGACAGCTGCTAGCTCTGTCGAGTTCCTCCCAGACGTTAATCTCTCCACCCACCCACACACTCGCCCAACCATCCACCCACTCGTCTAACCACCTACCTACTCTCCGAATTACCGACCCACTCGCCCAACCACCGACGCACTCGCCCAACCACCGACGCACTCGCCCAACCACCCACTCACTCTCCCAGCCACCCACCTGTTCGCCTACCCACCCACTAGCTCACCCCGTCATTCACCCATACGCTACTCACACCCTCATCCACCCACACCAACCCTTCCACCCGCACCCGTTCAGCCACACAATTGGGCACGAATTCTCGCTCTTCTTGCATTACCCTCCCCTCTCGCCCACCGACGCACTCGCCCATCCACGCACTCGCCTGTCAACCCACCCACCCACCCACTCACCACCCACCTCTCGTCCACTCAAACCAAGCCTCGGACCCGTTCAGTCAGTCCATTGGGCCCCGGTTCTCGCTCTTCCTGCGTTACTCTCTCTCCACGCACCCAAACCAAGCCTCCCACCCGGACCCGTTCAGTCAGTCCACTGGGCGCGGGTCCTCGCTCTTCCCGCAGGACGCCGTCGTCGTTTGTCATCGCCGCGGCAGGGAGCGGCGTGGAGAGGAGATCGCTTTCGCAAATCACGCGATTTCGGGGGCACGCGCGTCCCCTCGGGGCGGACGCCGATTGATTTCCGAGTCGGGAAGACGAACCAGTTCGCGTTTTGTTTTTCCCCAGCTGGAGCCCAAGCGCGCGTGCGTCGGTGACAGCCGGGGCGAGGCGCGGGGCGGGGCGGAGCGGCGCTGGGCGGAGCGAGCGGGGCGGAGGGAGTGGAGTGGAGCGGTTCGGAATGGGACGGGGCGGGGCGCTGCGCCGCGTCGCTCGTAAAGCAGAGTTACGCGCTTTATCCCGGAAAGCAGCGCTGCCACAGAGGCGGCGGAGACGACGTGTGACGGCTAACGGGAAATTTCGCCGACTAGAGCCAGTGATATAGACTGTGGAATGAAGGAAGAAATATTTCATTTTTGAATATATTAATCTTCGAGAAAATTTTATTTATGCATACTGGTTTGTAAATAACTTTGTGGTTTCGAATTGAAATAATGGGATTGAAGGAGAGCAAAGAGAAGACGACGTTCTATCTTCCTCAGAAATAATATTGCTTTAGTCATTACGGCTAACTAAATTCAGTCATGAAACTGTGATCGGTTCTGCAATGAGTTTTTAGAACATTAATAACTACTAATAATACATGCCCCACAATTAACAACGACGATCAGTTTTGTAATGAAAAGGAATAATGTTCACACTAACATCCTGCAAATCCGTGACGTCCTATAAACTATATCAACGTCAGTCTATCATTTTTCAGGTTGTGTAAACAACAGGAGTTGAGTACTGATTTAAAAATTCTTTGAAAATGACCTATAAAATGACCTATATGAGAAAGGAATACTTATAAAACGATTTAAAAATAAGAGGAAAATGACCTCATTTTTTTATATACTCAAGTTTTTTGATGAAAAGAACTTATTCAATGAATTTTACAGTTTGAAATAAATACATCGTCTTTATTTTAGGAGAAACTGTAATCGTAAGCTCCGATCATCCAACAGTCAGTTTTGAAAGAGGTAATTACTAAAGATTCGTGTAATTTGGAGAGATCGAAAAACAGAGTCCACAGCAGTAGTGAACTTTGTCATGGGCTTATGATACAATAACAACTTTTTTTAGTGTGTCATTGTAAATTTATGAAACATTCACTAACAAAAAACGCGGAAAGGAAACAAAATGTGTAAAAATGACAAAAATGACGCGAAGGCCCAGAAAATTGACCTAAAAATTGAAAAATGGCAAAAAAATACCCATTTTTGTCATCTGCATGTCATGATAAATATTCATTTACAAAAAACTATGTCTACAATGCAACAATGAAAAGATGACATGTCATCAGAATGGTAATCAATTTTCAAAGAAAATCTAGTTCATTAGGATTTTTGCAAGGTGGATTGTAACAACCGACGATAACATCGTAATCATTTTCGATGGTATGGAACATCATTATTTACAATAGAAGTATTACACGATAACATCACACGATACTAATTTCGTAAATGACTATTATATTTAAGATGAAGATGATAAATTTATTAAACTGCAAATGGGTGTAATTGATTGATTGATTGATTGATTAGTCATTCCGGGTGCGTCAACTGCTAAAATCGTTAGTCCTGTGTAAGTGCATGTTTGTGCTCGGGAGATAGTGGTGATCTTCCCTAGATGGTGAGATCCGTCGCTGACCTGCCGTCGACTAGCGGATTTTTCTGAACCCCGTGGCATCACCCTGGCCGGGACAAGCTTCCGACCGGTCTCCCGGCGTGTGTGGTAGTGTTAGTATAAGTGTGTGTAAGTAAGGGGTGATGATAAGACAAGGAAGAGAAAGGAAATATTGCGCGCGGTCCGTGGCCCGTCTGTTAGGGTACTGCTCCGGCATGCGTCCGGTGTTGATCGGAGAATCCCCGGAAACCTACCGATCAGAGCATCCGGCCGCTAGAATTCTCCTCCAGTCGCTACAGAACTCGACCTAACTATCTGGCTAGTCACGAAAATCCTGCGAGTTTCGAACCTAGGATCACCCGTTCAGAGGCACTGCAGTGACATCATTTGATGTCCTAAGCCATCTCTATCGCAATTGTGTATATGGCAACCTGGTGGTAGTTAATTACATGAATAAGACAATATAATAGCATGCGAATAATATAATAATAATGGCAATAATAATAATAATAATAATAATAATAATAATAATAATAATAATTTTATGAAGAAAAACAACGTCTCTTATCTAAATCCGAGCTGAATGTTTGCACAATTAAGGCCACATCGCACTGGCATTGCACTGCTCCTCACTGTAACACCTGAAAGAAGGATTTCTTCTTTATTCTTTCCTTCCTTATTTCTTTGCTCTACACTGCACCATCCTTCACAGTACAACACTTATACTTCGTTATACATCTTACTATTCTTTATGAAGACACTCATTTACTTCGGAATACCCTAAATTAATTTCTTAAACTGTTGAAAGCTCCAAGGAAAGGGTTCAAAGGTTTTTCAAGGCAATCTGTTCCACGCGATTATCGTTCGATTCGTGACAGAAAATGTCCAGACCTTCTTTCTCTGCGGTCTTAAAAATTTATTTTGTGCCAGTGATTCCCTCTACTGCTGTATGTAGGAATACTTAGCCGCCAAGTAATTTATTTCCTAGCTGGATGACCGTTTTGTCATTGATCACCTCTTTTCGAGTGATTCCCACCCTGTATTTTTTTGTCCCTGAAAGTAAATTTGGCTGCCCTATGCTGAAGTCTTTCCAACTTTTTACACTGCAAAATTGTATGCGTATCCCGACAAATTGCTCCACATTCCATTATCGAACAAGCGATAAATATAACGCATCAAGATCGAGATAAATATAACGCAAGTAATATAACGCATTAAGATCTCGTTACAGCGTTTCTTCGCCCTCTTTTGATTTCATAATGCGATATATTACACAAACTTCTACATTTGAGATTAACTGTGATGGTAAATCATTGACGAACGCCAGAAATATAAGAGGTCAAATGACAGTCCCTTGCGGTATTCCTGACTTCCCTCTTGAGGTTATTATACTATGAGGGTTAGTCGCCATTCTTTTAATCCTCGGAGTTCCTGTAGGAAGTATAGCGAGCAGTGCCCATGGTGACTGATATTTTCCAACATTCTTCCGATGGAGTTGCGAAAGAATAGTAACTGCAGACTGTTTTATGTGATTTTCAGAAGCGCCATGTTTTTTCGAATTTTGTACGTGGTTTAAATCTTTAAACATAACGAGTAGAAAAGATTTGCTATGCTATTCGTTGTTTGAAACCCAGTCATCCACCGTATACCCTCACTTCCACACAAATTACTGGGAAAACAAAACAGATCTCTCTTCAACTCACACCCACATAAGCATCCGTACTTTGAAAATTGAAATAATTGTTGAATTTTCGATAAAATGCTTTTTTTTATGATTTTACATTTTCAATAAAATGTTGAAGGCTTTGAGTTGGTTTTCTAGGTCTCTTTAATATCTAGTATTGTTCAGTATGTAATAAACCCAAACGATTTTTTTAAAAATATTCTACAGAATTCATTATGTATTACCTGAAAAATAAATATTTAAATTATCTTCAGACCTTATCTAATCCTAGGATAAAAATCACACAAAAATTCACCTACTAGAGCGGAAAAAATTCTTGCTTCGTTTTCAAAGATTTGTTAGTTCCAATTCACAGATATCGGCAACAGCAACGACAACAATGAAACTAATCACAAAAAATAATTGTGGTTCGAATTCTCTCACACATGTTCCAAACGTTCGTAATGACTGCACGCAATTTCATCAACGGCTGATGAACAGGCTTTTAAACAAAACTGCACTCATCAAATGCACATTACACATCAGCAAACCTAATATAAAATGAAAATAAATTCGCTCAAAGTGATAAATAATCTATTTAGTATTATGAAAAACGGATCGTCTATGTGTATCTTTAATAACGCGCAAATTAATAAAATAATATGCTGATGTATTAATTAGTCGAAGACAAAAAACGGGTATTCCCCAAGTCCCCCAAGGCACACGGCGACTACCCTTCCTCAGCACTACGTAACAGCTTGTGGCGCTTTCTGTAGTATCGTTGCGGTACTGAAACGCACGGGGAGTGACTGCTCGCATAGGGACGACCGTGCAGCCGGGAAGCTCGTGCTTCGCTATGTTTAACCCATTATTAAGGGTGTGACGTCACACTTCGACGTGTGACGTCACATCAGTGCGTGACGTCACACGTCGACGCGTTCTCTAGCTTGTAACGAAATGACAGAGCCATCGTTCGACGGGCGCTTATCATTTTCAAAATGATTTCATACATCGATATTGCTTCAATATCTCGATTATAGAATGGCATTAAATCGAAAAGATATATTTCTATCAATAAGGATATTTTACGATTATCTGCGCGCTGTGCAACCATGTAGCCTAAGCACGAGCCGACACTTTTTGATAGGACTGTTTCCTTAGTCTCTCTCCTCCAATTTAATTTAAGTCATGATTAGATAAGCACATGATTTCATTTAACTAAGTCCGCGACTGCGTAAGCGTTTTAAATTATCATCTCAGATAAAAATTGCATTGAAATTTTGATGAATAATATCTATAAAAATAATACCAGTTTATCACAATGTTCACTGCGCATAGTTGCAAACTGAGAGTAACTTTAGACGAGTATGAGTTTGCGAACACGCCAACCACCGTTCCGTTTTCACATATCGTTGGTGCGCACGAAAAGTGAATCAAATGAGTCACAATTTGTCGTTTTGCATGAGAGTTTTACCCTGAGCAGAGCAGTAGCCATATTTCATGGCCAAAGAGTGTTTCACACTAAAAGAGCAGTCATGGTAACCTGATGTCAACCTGATGAAAAATTACAGAAAATAAGGTTTTCTTTTCTATAAATATTTCTTCTCTTAACTACTAAATAACATTTTTAAGTGTCACTTTTCATGTGAACTGATGATTTTAGAATCAGCTGTACAGCAATATCGTCCGAGAAATAGAATAGTTCCTCTTACAAGAATGCGCTTTAGTCGTCTCAGATAATTTAATAATACTCTCCTAGATATACTTTATACCCTGCGTAAGCATTGTATTATTACTTCAGTTTAGAGTACTTCAGAACATAAGTTTCAAAACTTCCTATTTTTTTACAGTACAGCCATTAAAATGTTTCCATGAAGATTTTTGTTTATTGTGAAACGCGATGTGTGCTGCTTATACGTTTTCCATCGGTGGCCGTCTATAAAAATATCACTCATATCTGAAATTTAAAATTAATTCCATTTCATAAATGCCTATTTATCTCCATGCATTATATAATGTATTGAATTGATATTCGTAATTGGGTATTATTATTTAGGATTAAATTTTTATGAACGTCTGTTTGCGTACTTTCCTGTCATTTATGAAATTTAATCACATTATCCAGTAAACGGAAATGCATTACACACATTTTTTCGTAACAGTGTTTACACAATGTTTTTTAAATAAAGATTTTTCTATCGTGTATATGATTGTGTTTAATAAATAAAAAAATTAATTGTCACACGTCAAACCACACAGTCTCTTAGTTTGAAAAATTGCGACAATAACACAAAAAATTTCAGCTACCAGAATTTAGGATGTCAAATGAATATGATTATGGATCAAAATGTTCCAAATTGGAAAAGATCAAGTGATTTCACAAACATTTTGACTTCCCGAGATTTGGAACACCAAAAAATGCCGGGAAGATAAAGCAGTGCAGATAAAGCGGAAGAGTAAAAATGAATGTACAGGATCTGATCCGAAATATGTATTCGAGATACGAAATCAGGTTCTTCTGCATTACAGTAGACGTGAAAATAGTAATTCATTTAATTAAAAAGAGCATCTAATTTTTAATTTTTGAAAAATATATTTTTTAATGTGTCAAGTTGAAAGGTTTAAGGCCATTTTTTAACATAGTATATCACTGCAAGAAACATAATGAATTATAAAATTTTAACTTTTATACATCATAATATGATCTGCCAATGTGTATTGTGTATATGTTTATTGGGACAATTATTTCCTGAGACGAGAACTAGGGCCCTAAAGTCATCTCTCAGATGGGAGACGCAGTGAGTGCTGCGAGGAGTCAACCATGGCAGGAGCCCAGCAACTTAGAAGGCGTAAGTTTTGTGTTTGAAATAAAGGTTTTTTAATGTGCCATGTTCAAAGGTTTTGAGTCATTCGAAACATAGTATTTCAGTGTAATAAATTATATGAACCATAAAATTTAAACAATAATATATATTGGTAGAGCATACGTTTATTTGGACAACAATTTCCTGATACGGGAATAAGACCCCGTAGTCAGATCTCAAGGGGGAGAGACAGTGGGTGCCACGAAGATAGATTGCTTAGTGATTCCAGGCACGTCAACTGCTCACAAGTCCCGTGTGTGTAGTGCGTGTTTTTTTTGCGCGGGAGGTGACAATGATCTTCCATCGCTTGATAGCGAGATCCGGCGCCGAACTTCCCGTCTGGCTCGCGGGTTTTTCCTCAACCAATGTCTCCCAGAGGCGTTTCACGAAAAGCCAACTATGGCAGGAGCCCAGCAATTTAGACAACTACCATTTATGTTTGAAAAATAGTTTTTTAATGTCATCATGAAATGTAAGTCATTTGATACCTAGCATAACACTATAATAAACATTATGATCTATAAAATATTCATATTGGTAGAACATACGACCATTGGCACAATGATTTCCTAAGTCGAGCACTATGATTTTATAGTCAGCTCTCAGATGGGGAAGACACAGTGGTGCCACGAAGATTGATTGATTGATTAGTGATTCTGGGCTCTTAAACTGATAAGTTTCATTAATCCCGTAAGTGTCGTCCATTTTTTCTTTTATCGCGGGTGGTGGCGGTGATCTTCACCCTCTGGATGGCGAGATCCGGCACTCGCGGATTATTCCCGACCACGTATCTCCCACATGCGTGTCAGGGAGAGCTAATCATGGCAGGAGCCCAGCAATTTAGATGGAATCTATGTTTTATGTTTAATGTTTAATAAAAGTTTTTAACGTGGCATGTTGAAAGGGTTTAAGTAATTCAAAACGTAGCGTAACATTGTAATAAGCATTACGAATTATAAAATATAGTAATTTACGAAACGTGTGTATAAAGAAGGGAATAATTGCTTGAGTTGTATGTTCAAGAAAACGAGCGACGATAGGAGCGAGTATATACCACGAATGCAATTATACCTTTGTACACAAGTTAGGTTCAATATTTTTTCGTTTCCATTTAAGAATAATTTAAATTTTGAGACATTCAAGCACCTCTTTATTATTCAAGGCATGTGTTTCACGACGTCAAATTGCTTCTGAAAAAGATCTATTTTAGTGAGCCTTGCATTGTTTCTGTTTCTACAAAATATTTTCAAATGGAAGGTACTGAAGATATTGCAGATAAAATATTAGAAGAAGCTGACAAAGTCATGAAAACATTACTTCCTACGAAATGTAAGGACATGTATCAGAGAATTTAACATGTATAAATATTGGGGAGTAGTCACTTTTGACTCCATATAACGTACTTTTTAGAACTGGTAAACACAACTGACTTTTACATTTTTTTTACATTCGTAATCCTGACGAAATGTTTGTACGTAAAACATTTAATTTATTCACGTTAAATATTTTAGGTTGATCCATAAGTCTGCTAACTTAACGTTTACTTCCCCAATTCAGTTTTATTCATTCTTTGTTTATATGTAGTTGTTGTAGATACGTAATATGTGACGCACATTTTTGTTCATGTTTCATGGCCGACTGCAAATACCTTGACTACGTCAGTGTTATAGTTTAATTAAACAATTTATCTCTTTTTCTGAATTCTGATTGGTTGGTGTGAATTATTACTTGCATTGTGGAATTATCATTGCACGCGTGCTATTAACGTAGAGATAATCAACGATTTTTCGTGAAATTAATGGGCATATTTTGTTAACTAACAGAAAATAAACTGTAAGACGTATTAGTAGTACATATGTCCAATGATTTCCTGAGACGAGCACTAGGACCTCACAGTCAGCTCTCAGATGGGGGAGACAGTGGGTGCCACGAAGATTGATTGATTGATTGATTGAATAGTGATTCCGGGCGCGTGAACTGCTAAGTCTCATTAGTCGCGTATCGCGGGAGGTCTTCTCTCAGTGGATGGCGAGATCCGGCGCGGACCTACCCGTCGTCTCGCGGGTTTTCCAAAACCAGGTATCTCCCACAGACGTGTCACGAAGAGCCAACCGCGGCAGGAGCCCAGCAAGAAAGGAAGGCCTCAGAGTCGCTGTGGAGGAAGGGGCGCGGACGGCGCGGGGGCGGCACGGGCCGCCCCACTTCCATCGCGCGCGCTGGCTGTGACAGCTTTAAAAATGCCCCGCTCTCACCGGCAGCGCCGCTCTGAGTTATTGATCGTGGCCGCTGCAGCTCCAGTTCCTCGCCCGCCCCTCCCAGTCCCGCGCCGCCCCGCCCTGCCCCGCCCTGCCCCGCCCGCTCCCCTGCCCCCGCCCCGGCGGCCCCCGAAACGCGCTCCGGCCCGGCCCGGCCCGGCCTGGCCCGGCCCGCCCACCCACCGCTCGTGACCTCCAACTTCAAGATGGACGCACTGTCGAGCGGAATCCAGCACTCGTGCCAGCGCTTAAGAGGACTCTGACTCGTAGCGAGGTACTCTCTTCCGGCTCTTGCAGCGGAAAATCCAGGTTCCTGGTTGTAAAAGGTTTTGATTTTCCAAGGGAGGAGTATGTTTCTCCAACATACTCTTCGTTCAAAAATAGTTCTTTAATCTTTCCTGCACAATTTTCATTCGTTTTGCCCAGCTCGAAGATGGACGCGCTGTCAGTGTCAAGTTCTCGAGTCAGCATTTAAAAGGAGCCTGACTCTCGTAGCGAGGTACTCTCTTCCGACTCTTACAGCGCAAAATGGAGGTTGCTGGTAGTGAAAGGTGTTGGTTCTCGAAGCCGAGTGTGTGCTTCTACATCACATTGATTGGTCAAGAAGAGTTGTTTTATTTTTCCTATAGAATTCACATTCGTTTCGCCCAATTCCAAGGTGGATGCACTGTCAAGCTCTCGTACCAGCACTTAAGAGGGCCCTGGCAATTGTAGGACACTACTTGCGACTCTTCCATGAAAAATTTCGGCTAATGGTTGTAATATGTGCTCTTTTACCATGCATATACGAAAGTTGTATTTAATTTAAATGACCGTTCTGTCAAATCCCGTTATTTAACCATTCTTGTAGCACTCAGCTTCGTGTCGCCCAACACGTCAAAATGGACTCCAATTCCTGTTCTCGTACCAAAACTCGTAGGCTACCCGCTTCCGAGTTTTGGCGAAAAAATGACGGCTACTGGTAGCTTCTTCTCAAGCGAATAGTATGTTTCTCTAATCCTTCAATTCGTCAAATACATTTTTAAAATCACTCATTCTATGCACATTCGTTTGCCCAACTCGAATTACTTGCACCTTGTATCTTGAAAGTCAAGATAATCTATCAATGTATTAGAATTCTGCACTTTTATTATAACCTTGCATGTCACTGAAATTCACCTGTAACTGCTGGTAGAGTACACTTAGACCTACACACAGTTGCAAATTCAGTTGCACTTCTCCTCTAGGCTTACTGCATTTTATAGCTCCAGTTAAGTCGGCAGATATCGCAATAGCATAGTACCTCTTTCACTAAATGACAGTCAAATGTCAATAATTAATCCTCCGAAAATGTGGATCAAGGGACTACGTGCTTCAAGACACTAACTTCCACGAATAGTTCACATGTTCCAGCTCTCGTGCTAATTATTAAGAGAAAGTACACAGAACCTCCAGTTCCGAATCCTAGTTATTCACACTTTTGTCCTGTGCTGAGTTCTTATTTCATGTGCGAAACTAATACTATTCTCCTGTTCATGTACGTTGAAGTGCGTGTTGTCATAGTTTTTGCCAAGTAATGGTAATAGGTACACGTAAAATGGTTTCAAATTCACTTAATTTAAATTTTGAAATAACATTATTAAAACCCAGCGTTTTCCAACTCGTAACATCTAGCCAAGGGCAGACCCATAAAATTGTTTAAGGGAGAGGGAGGACAATTTCTCTTCAGACTCTGTAATTATTTTTGAAATAATACACAGGTTAATTGTTGACTTGCAATCTTGGGAATTTGTAATTAAGGATAATTGTTTAGAATAACTTGAGTAAAATAAAAAAAATCTATTGGTTTTGGAGAGAGGCTTCCATGCCTCCACCCTCAGAATCCGCCACTGCGTCGAGATTCAAGATGGCCGCATTCGAGCGAGATTCTTCTCTTGAACCAGGAAGCTGCAGCACCCAGCAGGATTCTGATTGAGAGGGGAAAGAGGGAAAAGGGTGCGAAAGAGGGAAAAAGAGATAAGGAAAAAGAGAGGGAAAAGTTAGAGTGAAAAGAGAGAGGGAGAGAAAGAGGAAAAAGAGAGAGGGAGAGAAGGAGGAAAAAGAGAGAGAGAAGGCAGGACAACGTCTGCCGTGTTCTGCTAGTAGCGAATAAAATCCTCCACCGTCAGGACTCGAACCCTAGTACTTCCAGATCAGAATCGCTGCAGAGACAGTGGCCATGCTGATAAGGTGTAGAGAGCCCTAGTGTTAGTGCATCTGATTAATTTGTCGGTATAGCATTTGATTCACTGAGCTGATATGGTTTGCCCTGAGCGTAATTCAAGCGGGAGTTGTGTCAGACCACGAGAGCTTTGATTTGCGACGAACAGAGACGGAGCGCTAGCAGTGTTCATGCCGCAGCAGCGCCACTCTGAGTCGAGAACGCAACTGCGCATGCGCGGATAATCAGAACGAGCAAGCACATACGAATTAATGGTGGAACTGGTATTTCCATTTCACCGGACTTAACATTTCATTTCACGCAGTACAAAATTACAAACAAAATTACAATCGTTCAATACTAATTTGCATGTGGGTTGTAGAGTGTACATTTAGAGTCGTAATAAATGTTCATGTTGTGCTTATTTCAGGAGCAAATCCACCTTACAGTTTATCCAAAATTAACTTATAGTGGATATTTTGACCACTTAGTCCCATTATGTGCCCTTGTCAATAAATGAAACTGAATGGTTTGTTTCGGCATTTACTTTAAATCCCAATGCGCCTCTTGCGATCAGAACTTCGATAAACTGAAATACAGCGAAGTACCTACAATGCTTTTTCTCTGCTCTTGTTGATGATTGCAGCATTGGTCCCCAGATAACCGCACTGTCAACATAAACACTTCCATTGGCTTCCAAGAGAACGTTCTCGTTGCTTTGCTTTGCTGCCATCGAGCTCTCACTGTTTGTCGCTGCTCCAACACAAATGCGCTTCGTAAGCAACTCAAGCCCGCAGTGATGCGCTTCACGTACTTTGACGATGCTCAGAGCCAATTCCATCGAGAATACCTATAGTTTGACAATGTTTCATGATTCTACACTTCAGGGAATTATTTTGATTAATTGATTAACTTGTCGACAACTGCTAAGTTCGTTAGTTCGATTAGCGTAGTGAATGTATTATCCTGGGTGACGATTGTATTCCTCTCCCGCTGGATGATGAGATCCGGCGCTAACCTACATAACGGCTTGCGGAGGGAATTCTTCCTCCAGGTATCTCCCGTAGCGAGCACCTCCCCAGCTGAGACAAGCTCTAAGATTCCACCTGTACTCAACGACACGTGTGGGAGTGTAGTACAAGTTACTGTGTGAGCGACTGCAGAGAACGGATAGAATGAGGAAGAAGGAAGCATCGCGCGCTGTCCGCGGCCCGTTTGTTATGGAACTGCCCCGACATTCACCTGGTATTGATGAAAGAAACCACGGACAGCTACCGAAGAGAGTAGCCGAGCACTCGAATTCTCCAGACAGAGGCTGATTTTAACTTCGGTAGAGTCCTGTAACGTGAATCAGTTGTTACAGTTGTCATCCAATCGGGTGATAGATGATGTCCTGTCAAAGGACATTAGGAATAAATCTAAGTATATCTAGCTACAGTAGCGGCAGCGTATAAGAGAATGACAGTTCTTCGCCACGTGCTGTGGGATTCCAAGTGACCTGCTCTGAAACAATGAGGAGGATTTGCAAGGATTTGCAAAGAGCAATTGCAAGGATTTGTTTACTTTCTCACAGCCACGGTTCAGCGTTGCCGCTCATCTGACTAACACGAAGTCGCTCGAGAAGCGCGCAGATCCCCGTCATCAGCAGTATTAGAGCGAATGAAATGTGCGTTTGCGGATGCGTATCAGGACAGTTGGTGTGTGACTTTCCAGCACCGAGTGCATTGGTACAAGGCTGCGAGTTTCGCCCCATACATTACGCAAACGTGGGGTAACGTTAAAGAGGATCGTGGTATTTTGTATGTTTTCGCGAATATTTCGAGGCAGAAAAGATTAAAGACGGAATACTATAACCTCTCGACAATGGTGTGGGTAGAGTTGCGGCTGCATCGCAGATAGGCCCAATAGCGAACGAAGTCACCTGGAGCGGACGCATCAAGTTTTCAACGCGGTTTCGGAGGTGAAAAGGTTCAGTTGTGTCAAAGGTTTTGAACGTGATATCAAGACATGTCATCGCCTGTCGGTAAGTGTTAATGTTCTGAGATATTTATCTCTCATGTAGGTGGCGCGACGTGCATAGCAATGCGTGGCAACAGCGCATCGAACTGTCAGTCTGTCTTATGCGCTACTAGTACTGTAGTGTCGAAAATTCGCCACCGTCGAGACTCGAACACTAGGACCTCCCGGTGAGAGTCGCTGCGTTCAGTCAGTTTTTGAATAATTATCTTTGCAATTGATATGACTTTGGATAAGAAAAGCGTTAATTAATATTGGAGAGACAAGCCGCTGAACGTTTGGCAACCGTGGCGTCGCGATGGCAGAAGGAGATTCATCCCGACGCGGCAACAGATTCCATCTATACTCTCGGTGTCCCGGCCTTATCGCCCCACCGCCAGCTGCTCCGTGAGGGCATCGCTCGTTGACCCGGGGCGGAAGAGGTCACCGCTGCCGCCAGCGGTCGCGGCGGCGACGGCATTCGCCCCAGCTGACAAGGGGAGACCCCTCGAGCCTGAGTCCATCGGAACGTCGCTTGCAAATCGCATTAACAGGAATCTCACAGGAGTGGCAGGAATTAACAGGGGGTGGCAGAAGGAACAGCGGTGACGCTTGTCATGAGGTCCATTTAGTCGACCAGAGACACCCTTTTTTACTTTCGACGGGAGCATGGCCTTTCTAATCAAATGTAGAGTTGAGAGACCTGGAGAAAATGATGGGTAGAAATGTCATGTGTTGTTGAAAAGAAGAGTAATGGGCAAATACCCCATAAACACATATAACTAAAACAAAATCCGCTCTAAGCAGCATAGTCAGATTAGGCGTAAGGGCTATGTTGATATAGACAGAAAGGCGTGAGACAAGATCGGCCAATAGGCTTTCTGCGACGGCACGTCGCTAGATGCAGTTGCCGGACGCACGAAGTTGAGAGATCGGCTTAGGGGACTCAGAGCATCAGCTGATGCTACTGAAGTGTTTCCCCATAGCACGTCATACGCAGTTTTTAACTGCTCTTTGACGTAAAATAAATAATTAAATAAATAAATAAATAAATAAATAAATAAATGAATAAATAAATAAATAAATAAATAAATAAATAAATAAATAAATAAATAAATAAATAAATAAAT